>CM074718.1:334640935-334848435 GCA_037306005.1 Rhinophrynus dorsalis
ATATTTTTATTTCAGTGAAACAAGTAAAAGAGAACTAACACTTTGTAATCAGAACACCCCAATTAACTTACTAAGGTCAGAACATTCAAAAAAGACTCTATAGATGTAATGAATGCAAATATAATTCTACTTCTATATAAACCCTTGGTAAGCTCTCATCTAGAATATGGAGTACAGTTTTGGACAACAGTTCTTAAAAAATACATTTTCCTCTGTCATCCAATATGATATACAGGTACCATAGGGAGGCGACAGCTCCTCTCTGTAGGCTGGAACATTTCTAGAAAGAAGATATGTGTGGAACTTCCCCTCTTCCTTATCAGGCTATACCACCAACCCCACCTCAGTTAGACTTGTTCCACAACCTGGATGGAAGCTGAGAACTTTCTGCTTAGTTTTTAGAATTTTATTATTTTCTATGTTAGATATGGGGTGTCGGGTGTCACAATTTCCCCATTAGGTGGATTACCATTCCTGGCTTCCCCTGGAGGATTGTCAGGTGCTGTTGTGAACCCTTGCAGCCCAGTGGAAAGAATCATGCAACCATGTTTCTCTCTTCTGAATGGGTCTCTGGGGCTCTTTCTTTCAATGGTAATATGAAGAAAGAAATCAAGTTAACTGGTGAGTAACCCTTTGAGTGCCATAGTCCACTTCAGTGTTCCCCTCCTTATAGAGGTCTTATTGGAGTCTAGAACTCCTGCACTCATGTTGGGTATCTTGTTTAGTTTGATCCCAGGTTTTTTGGAGCTTGGATGGCTGCATTTATGTATTTAACCCCTTCCTTGCTAGTTTCTCCGGGTTATGGGGCTTACATTGACTTTTCCCTTTAGGATTGTCAATTTTTATTTATTCCCACATATTCCCTTGGGTATTTGGGTAAATTTATTAACTTTTGTAAAGTTTGTTATTTTTAGAGTTGTGTACCTTTTAGCCACGCTTACCACACGGCCACCCTAGCTCCACTGACTTCTATGGGACAAACTGTTTGGGACCTTTCTCTGCAACTGTTTCTCTGCTGAGAGTCTCATTAAGGAGGTGTTAACAACCCTGCAGGTCACTTCTACCCCTGATGAAGGCCAGTCTTCTTCCGACGTCTTTCAGAGGCATAAGAAATAATTCAATGTGTTTGCACCCAGTCCCACTCTGGACCAGGTTATTCTGGATGAGTGGAAGGCTCTTCTCTCTTTCAAAGAGATTTTCAAAGCTGTACCCTTTTTCTGAGGCAGCTTTGGCTCAGTGGCTTTCTTCTCCTCAGCTTGATCCCCCTATTTTTAGACTTTCTAAGTCTACTGCTCTACTCTTGTCTGACGCTACGGTGCTCAAAGATATGACTGATAGGAGGCTGGAGGCTATCCTGAAGTCTAACTTTGCTGTCATCGGTGCTGCCCTGTGACCTACCTTGGCTAGAGCTATTGTCATCTGGGACAAACAACTTACTGAGGCTGTCAGAAATGGCACCCCTAAGGAGGAACTTTTAGCCCTGTTGGCCAACATGTCTGAGGCTCAGACATTTGTCACTGATGCTGTCTTTGATGCTATCAAACTTGCAGGTAAGGCTTCTGGCTTCTCTGTTTCTGCTAGAGGCACTCTGTGGCTTAAGAATTGGTCTGCATACCTCTCCTCTAAGAAGTCACTGATTTCTCTCCCCTTCCAGGGCAAATCTCTTTTTGGGCCTAAACTGAAACAGATTATCAGTGAGGCCCCTGGGGGCAAGGTCACTTTGTTGCCTCGTCTCCAAACACCCTAACATGGCTAGGAAACATTGTCTTTTTCATCCCCACCAAAACAAAGTTAAAAGGCTTAATCCGACCGTGTCTAAAACGGCACCCCACGCCCGACCACCAAGCCCAGACAGCAGTGGCAAGCAAAGCACACCACTGCCAAGCCCAAGTCTGGCAAGACTCTGCAAGATTCGCAGAATTCTGGTCTGCAGCTGCCTGTCGGTGGATGTCTGTGCCATATTGCAAATGCCTAGGCAGTGTCAGTTGCGGATCAGTGAGTTTTACAGTTGGTTTTGGAAGGGTACAGGATTCCCTTCAAATCCCTTCCTCCCTACCGATTCTTCCAATCCAGAACCCCTCTAGGCTTGGAAAAGCTGCATCTTTTCAATGAAGTGGTTCAAGCTCTTTTGGACAAGGAAGTCCTGATTCCAGTTCCTCCGCAAGAGAGAGGTTTAGGTTTTTATTCAAACCTATTCGTGGTAGCCAAGAGGGATGGCGGCAGTCTCCCTATTTTGGATCTCAATTTTTTTGTGGAGACTATACGCTTCAAGATGAAGTCCTTGCACTCTGTCATTGCAGCTATGTGTCCAGGAGAATTCTTGGCCTCTCTGGATCTGCAGGATGCTTACTTGCATGTCCCGATTCATCTGGACAGACAGAAGTACCTCTATTTCACCTGCGACTTGGGGCACTTCCAGTTCACTGCTCTGCCTTTTGGGCTTACCTCCACTCTGCGGGTGTTTGCCAGAGTCTTAGGAGCCTTAATTACTTTTCGGCATACCCGGGGGTTCAATTGACTCCCTATATGGACAACTTTCTGCTGAAGGCTTTGTCCAGGGAGCACCTCAAGGACTGTGCTCGGATTCTCATCCACCATGGGTGGATTTTGAACATGGAGAAATCTGCTCCAGCCCCCTCTCAGGTTCCAGCAGACCATGAACCTGATATCCCGAGCTCTGGAGTGGCCCTTAGTTCCGGTCTGCAAGTTCTTGACCCTTACAGGGCCACATGGCATCCACCATGGAGGCTGTTCCTTACTCCATGGCTCACACCAGGGAGCTCCAGAAATTCACTATCCGTGCTTGGCATGGGACAGGTCCAACCTGGAGTAGGGGAAACCCTTTGTAATTCAGAACTGGACCTTTGTGATGATGGATGCCAGCCTACGGGGCTGGAGCTGTCCTGGGTCACCTGGGGGTTCAATGCAGATGGTCTGCAGAGGAGACTACAGTCCATCAATGTTCTGGAACTCTGGGCAATTCGGCATGCTCTAGAGTACTGGTCCTCTCCACTGAGGGGATGTCCAGGCCGCATCCAGTCAGACAATGCCATGATGGTGGTGTGCATCAACAAGCAAGGAGGCACAAGAAGCGATTCCGCTTGGTGAGAGGTTAAGTCTATTTTGAACTGGGCAGAAGAGCACTTTGAACATTCTAGGAGTAGACAACGTCCTGGCAGACTTCCTCAGCCACCAACAGGTGGACCCAGAAGAGTGGGAGCTCCACCCAGACATTTTCGATCTGTTGATGCAGAGGTGGAGTCTTCCTTAGATAGAACTGATTAATAGCAGGAACAACAGGAAAGTTCAGCTGTTTTGCTCCCGTTGGAGAGATCCTCTGACCTTTGCTGTGGACGCTCTGGTGATTCCATGGCTTTTTCATCTAGCTTACATATTCCCTCCAATCCCTCTCGCCCTCTCAGGAAGATTCAGATAGATGGCCCGGCGGTCATCATGATTGCACCTTACTGGACCAGGAGACCTTGGTTCCTAGAACTTGTGGCCCCATCCATTCGGGATCCGTTTCCACTGCCTCTCAAACCAGATCTCCTCCATCAGGGTTACCTGTGGAAGGAGGACGTGGAGCGCATGGCTTTGACAGCATGGCTGTTGAAGCTTTCATCTTTAGGATGAAGGGGTTTTCTCCTGCGGTGGTCTCCACTATGATCCAGGCTAGGAAATTGGGCTGGTATTTTTTACAGTATGGGCAGTATAGTTATGGGATTATTTACCTGATGTGATTGCATATAATGTAACTGCTTTAAAAAATGGATACCTATCTAGCACAGAACAGTATTGAGAATTATGACAGTTGACTTCAAAGCAGATAGGATACTAATCCAGGGAAATATCTGACTGCCGTTTTTACCCACTTGGGGCTTAACTTAATTGGAAATGGCTTCAATATATATATATATTTTTTTTTGCATTCTCTAGATCAACAGGGGAGATTTAACATGGGCTGGACTTGATGGACCCATGTCTTTTTTCAGCCTCATCAACTATGTTACTATGAATTTTGTCCTTGCTCTGTTCTTCAGTTAGTCTTGGATGTCATGACCATGGAGGCAAATACGAGGTTGCTTGCAGTTATTTCAAACCAAAGAAAGACAGAGTGCATGGGCCTACATAACCAACTAAGGAACAAATGAGTACAAAACATATTGTAAAGCAATGTGCTGCCTACCCCTCTGGTTCTTAAAAGGTTAAGATTACAGTAAGGATAGGCTGAGGGCCTGTGATCCTGCTAGCAACTGCCATGATCTGCCCCACTGACATGACACCTACAATTGATTGAAGAAGTTATAATTTGAACAAAGGTACAAAGACCAGAATCATAGGAGATATTAGAATTGTCTTGCCATAGTAAGGTAAATGAGAATAATTATGTATATATTATTAAAGCTCAAACCCCTTTTTTTTACTTAACCCTTTGAGTGCCAGGGGGTATGGAATGCATTGCAAAAGCAATGCTTTCCATACCCCTCTGGCACTCAAAGGGTTAAACTGCAATTTTCCATCCTTACCAGGTGGTTCTTTTCTATCACTTAGTAAGGGGAGCCTTAACCCTTTGAGTGACATCTCAAGGGATTAATCTCAAGCTTTCTCCAAGTGCCTTTTGGATACCAATTGCCATTGTTGCTAGCAGTTTAATTAAAGCAATTATGCTTGAGCTTTAATAACTATTGACTGATAAATATCCTAGCAGTGGCTTTACCCTTGTTTTACTCAATGGGAAAAGATAAAGCAATATACATCAGTGTATTTAAAAAGAAAAAAGAGTTTGCTACACCTTTAATTCCTGAATTGATGTATTTGAGGTTACCATGCCAACTGTTAGAGACTTTTATTATAAAATAATAAAACATTCAAAAGAAAGCAGGATTGCTCCTTTAATCTGTAATTTGAGTTTGAAGCAGCTGGCAGCAGCTGAATACATGTACTGTGAACATTTGCGGATGACTGACATTTATGCACGAAAGGACAGACTTAGTCATAGTTACAGCATTGAACATCAAGGTGGGTATGTAAAATGACTGTGCTATGATATCTGGTATTTACTTAATGTTCCTTCTTCTACACTTAATTTAATAAACGCTGGCTGCATTTAATACAAACAGGGGAAGTGACAATTTAATTCAGACATGATTATGTGCCTTCTGTGAAGAATAAAAGATATGTCTACGTGATGATTTACTACAATCACCGATAAACTCATTACCTTACATTTTGCCTATGAATGTCCTAATTTTTATTCTTTTCACTGTGGAAAAGGAGGGCTTTTTGTGCTGAGAAAAAAACAAGGGTATCTCTGGTATTATATATTTCATTCAAGGTCATTACATTGACAAAGTTAAACTTTTTTGGGGGATGTATAGAAAGGTAGAATCATATACTAATGATTTACAAAAATATCACCCAGTTTGCCCATTTTCCCATTTACTATAATAAATCATCTTCCATACTTTTCTGAACAGACTTACAACTGTCCTAGGAATTCTTGATTAGCACGTAAAACTTCTTGGAAGGTTACTCCCTGAATCTACCAAGATTTCAGTAAAGTAGCAGTTTCACTCTTTACGTCTGAGACTTCCACCTTTTACTTTAGATCATGTCCTCTTGGTCTAATATATCTCTTTTTGTGAGAAATGTTCCCCTCTTTTAACTTAATTAAATCTCTTAATAGATTTGAAGGTTTCTGTCACCCTTCTTCCTCCTCTCTTACAAGGTACACATAGAGTAGAAAGGATATCTTTATTGGCTAACTAGGATGCAAGCTTTCAAGACAACTTAGGTCTCTTCTTCAGGAATAAGAGTATAGCGGAGACTCTATTGGAGCCTAGAGAATTAATAATACTGATAAGAATATTCACTATCAGTGGAATTTAAATGTTAAAATAATTTGCATGAGTGTTTAACCTGTCATGTATAGTGTATTCAGCCTTCAGTTTTATTACGTCTGAAGAAGACATCATTTGTCTTGAAAGCTTGCATCTTAGAGCTACTCAATGAGCCAGTAAAGATATTATTTATTCTCTACAAATCTTCTGCTTTTTCTATGGCTAATATTGTACCATGCTTTACCCACGGTACACATAATAAGATATTTGAGTTTATCTTCATAAGTTTTATCCTGAACACTCTGCACCATTATAGTTGCAATTCTTTGCAATGTCTCCAGTTGATTCATGTCCATCTGGAGATACTTGAAGTGAGTTTTTACCAGTGATCTCTAGGGCAGCAATAGTTCATCTCTCTTCTTGCTGTTACTATTGCATTCAATACAACCTATTATCCTATATTTTCCCATTGCTTTACTGCATTACTGGCCTGTGTAGCCACCTGAAATAAAGACTTCCAAGTTCCTTTACTCTGCTTTCCTTTACTTCAGTTTTACTCCTGTTTGATATATTATAAATTTCTTTGATCAGTTGTTTTTAAGTGGAACATAAAAGAAAATCTTTTGTAGCTAATCTGGTTTTAGAAATTTCTTCTCTCACCCCCACTTGGGTGTATGAGTCACAACTGGTCATTGCTGCCAGTAACTTCATATTTTCAGCACTGATATGACATGCCCCTACATAAGAGTCAATTCTTTATAAGTGCAGAGTAAACATTTTGATATGTAATCTCCAATACACATGCAACTTGTTCTAACCCATTGAGGGTTTGTTTTAACCACTCAAATGGCTAATCCCACTTATTTGAATATGAAACATTTACATTGTTGTATAAGTGCTTAGCACTGAGCATTAAACAAACTTGATGAATTTCCATCCTTTAAGATATCATCCCGAAAAGTCCCAGTTATATATTTTATTAAAAAACCTGAATATTGCACTTTTCCACATAGTTAATATTATAGAAAATTAGTGGACTACTCACTAACAAATTGGGATTTTCCCCTTTAGTTGAGAGATATCAATCTCGTATATGTCTATCTCCAATTTTTTTTTTAAATCTTGATTATGAGCATCCTTGTTTCATTTGTCTACTAGATGTATGGTATTCTTATGTCTTGAGTCTATATTATATAGACTTATATCCTGTTATTTGCTAACTAGTTGAACAGCCCGTTACACGGGCCACAGTGCCACTGCCACCCGGTCGCGGGGCAGTCACGCGCAGTAGAGACTGCCCACGCCACTGCTGATAAAGAGCTGGATGCTTCTTCGGAGCGCCCAGCTCTGTATCAGCCGCAGCACGGGCAGTCTCTACTGCGCATGACTGCAGCACACGCAGCAGTGTCTACTGCACATGTCGCGGCGTTACACACAACTTAGCGAATTATTATATAGGATAAGCAAAAGAAAATAAATATCTAAACATAACAACTGATTATTCTGTGGCAGCAAATATCTGTTGTCTAATACTTACGTAGTTTCATATTTATTAATAAAAGTGAACACAAAAAAGCTGGAAAAAAATCTAGTATTTCATAAATTTGATAATTACATTAAAGTATAAATGTACCCTGATAATAAATTGCTCTTATTTTAGTTGACAGGTGATTAACACAGGTAAGTGTCTTTAAAACTGCAGTCAGATACATATGTGCAGTTTCATTTTGAGCATTTAATCTGTCTTGTAATGCAATGTTAGTTGTTTCTGTTTACAACCTGATAAAGTTTGATAAAAACTTGTGTCCTTTAAATCCATTCTTGTCTGTTGCAGCCTATTATTTCCCACGAGGAGGTGGGATCTAGAGGCAGGTTTAGGTAACAATCTCAAAATACTGGATACTGACGTGATAATGGAAGAAAAAATAAATAATAAAAAAAATATACATATATATGTCTAGATAGATAGATAGATAGATAGATAGATAGATAGATAGATAGATATACATATATATATATATATATTTGTGAGCTGTATATTTGCATAGCTAGGTAAGTCAAATTAATAGCCACTTAATCCTGGCTTAGACTTCCCCTTTAATTTAGTATGTCATAAATATATTAAAAAATACATATTATCATACTATAACACACACACATTGACACACTCACCCAATCTTGTATTAAATGCATGCATTTAAATGTTCCATACCTTTTCCAGATAATAATTGGCAGGATGCAGAAAAGATACTGAAAGCTGAGAGGAGCACTAATAAAATCATGTTGTAATCTTCCTTTTGCACTGACAACTGAATCTCCTTCTCTCAAGTCTTCTTGGTTCTGTTTTGAAGTTACAATTATTCCTGTGATGAAGTTTCTTGGATGTAAGTCAACTCTGGCTACAAATGCATGAAATCACAAATTCAAGCTCTGACTTATTTTTCCATTATTAGTATTTTTTTTTTTTTACCACCTAGCTGGAATCCATGAATCATTTGGTGCTCCTTCATATTATTGTCACTATTTGGAGTATGTAGTCCTTAAACAAGTATTTTTTAAAAAAAAGTTCAGTTTGTTCACATGATTTGTGTTGCAAGTCTTAGTGTTATGGGGTAGTGCAAAAGCTGAGTATTAGTGCACACTCTCAAATATTTCTCAAAATGGTACACTCGTATGATTGCTCCCCTCCATAAGAAACCATATATTGCAAGGATATACTGGATCCCATTCAGTCATGCAGAGTATTTATATATTTATAAAATAATGGCATTTTGCAGAATTTAATTTTAGTGTACTAACCTTCTGCACACACATATCACACCAACATGCATATTTATGAAACTGCTAAAATACACATCTGTGTGTAAACTAACATACACATTTTGTATACTTTGTTACCCTTTTTAGATTATACCCCTCTATGTATTCACCTACTCTTGGATTACACTTTTTATAGTTTTATCTTAGGCATATGGCATACCATTTTATTTTTATTACTATTAATAAATTACTTTGATTCAGACTATTGTAGAAGCACCTTATTTATATATGAGTACTTGTTGTTCTTTCATATATAACAAGCATATTTTATATAATCTGCTACACTTAGATCTCTGGTGTGCTGTCTTCCCCCCTTCTTCATTCATGAAAGCGCAGTGCTGAATTTCTCATGAGTGAACCCAGTGACAAGACTCACTTCAAGCCCTACTACTGGAGCTGGCTTATACAGCCGATCCAGTAGTAAGTGAGGCAGAAAATGCCTTCCTTGTTGCTCCATGGATCATCTATCCTACTGGATAGATGATCCATGATAGGGGAGATATCAGGAGGGGTCCTGATTCCCCCTTGAGGTCTGAATCATTGTACATTAATAGAAACTGCATATAACCTATGTTACACATAGGTTATATGCTCTTTATTAAAAAGCCCGGAAATTGTCACCTGCATGGATCACCTATCCTACTGTATAGGTGATCCATGCTAGTGAGGTGTCAGGAGGGGTCCTGATGCCCCCCTTGAGGTCTGAACTATATACAGTTGTGTGAAAAATTAAGTACACCCTCTTTAAATTCTATGGTTTTACATATCAGGACATAATAATAATCATCTGTTCCTTAGCAGGTCTAAAAATTAGGTAAATACAACCTCAGATGAACAACAACACATGACATATTACACCATGTCATGATTTATTTAACAAAGACAAAGCCAAAATGGAGAAACCATGTATGAAAAACTAAGTACACCTTTACTGCTTCCATAGGAATTAAGATGCTAAGTAGCAGACAGGTGCTGCTAATCAAATGCCCTTGATTAATTGATCATCAGCAAGTGTGACTACCTCTATAAAAGCCAAAGTTTTAGCAGTTTGCTGGTCTGGAGCATTCAGATTTTAATCCCTTAAGGACCGGAGAGCGCACTCGCGGCCAGCACTTGAGGACCACGGGGCTTTTTTTTTTTGGCTATTCCAGTTCAGGGCTTCCGGAGCAGCGTGCAGCCATGCCAGGAGCCCTGAACTCCATGCCGTGCCAGGACTGTCATTGGTCCTTAAGTGCAGGACCGCCTTGACGGTCCTGGCACGTCAATGGTCCTTAAGGGGTTAAAGTCCATCATTCTACAGTAAGAAAGATTATTCAAAAGTGGAAAACATTCAAGACAGGTGCCAATATTCCCTGGAGTGGACATCCCAGCAAATTCACCCCAAGGTCAGACCATGCAATGCTCAAATAAATTGCAAAAAAACCCAAGAGTTACATCTTAGACTCTACAGGCCTCAGTTAGCATGTTAAATGTTAAAGTTCAAGACAATACAATTAGTAAAAGACTGAACAAGTATGGTTTGTTTGGAAGGGTTGACAGAAGAAAGCTTCTTATCTCTAAAAATAACATGTCAGCGCGGCATAGGTTTGCAAAGTTGCATCTGAACAAACCACAAGACTTCTGGAACAATGTCCTTTGGAAAGGTGAGAGCAAAGTGGAGATGTTTGGCATTAATGCACAGCACCACGTTTGGCAAAAACCAAACACAGCATATCAGCACAAACACCTCATACTAACTGTCAAGCACGGTGGTGGAGGGGTGATGATTTGGACTTGTTTTGCAGCCACAGGACCTGGGAACTTTGGAGTCATTGAGTCAACCATGAACTCCTCTGTATACCAAAGTATTCTATAGTCAAATGTGAGGCCATCTGTCTGACAGCTAAAGCCTGGCCGAAACTGGGTCATGTAACAGGACAATGATCCCAAGCAAACCAGCAAATCTACAACAGAATGGCTGAAAAAGAAAAGAATCAAGGTGTTGCAATGGCCCAGTCAAAGTCCAGACCTCAACCTGAGAGCGGTGCATAAACAAATTCCCGCAAACCTCAATGAACAGAAGCAATGTTGTAAAGAAGAGTGGGCTAAAATTCCTCCACAATGACGTGAGAGACTGATAAAGTCATACAGAAAACGATTACTTCAAGTTATTGCTGCTAAAGGTGGTTCTACAAGCTATTGAATCATAAGGTGTACTTAGTTTTTCACACAAGGCTTGTCCATTTTGGATTTATTTTTGTTAAATACACCATGACATGGTGTAATATGTCATGTGTTGTTATTCACCTGAGGTTGTAATACCTGATTTTTATACCTACTAAGGAACAAATGATGGTTATTATGTCCTGATATGTAAAATCATAGAATTCAAAGAGGGTGTACTTTCTTTTTCACATGACTGTATGTAACCAAACATACGCATACAATCAAGGTTTGCTGCCGCATACCTTGCCTATTAACTCTTTGAGTACCAGAGGGGTAGAAAACTCATTGCAAAGAAATGCGTTGCTACCTCTCTGATATTCAGAGGGTTAATTGTTGAATAAATGGCAGTTCCCGTCGAATAAATGGCAGTTCCTGTCAAATAAAGCGAAGTGTCAAATGGAGTTAGTATGTAAAATTAAGGCAATATATGTCAAACTACTAAGAGGAGGGGGATATGTCGAAGGGGGCACTCTATGTCACATATCTATAATGTGGGGAACAACACCAGTGTGTGTTAGCCCCATATACATTGCCTGACACCCCCAGCCTTTTTCTCTTACCCAAGCAGGAGATTTGTGGCTAGCAGCGGGCAAGGGGGAAAGGATGGAGAGGGTCAGACAGTGGTAGCCACAAATTCCCATACATGCTGTGTGGACCCCAGTCTTGTTCCCCTGTGAGTGCACAATATGTATAATATATAGTGTTGAGCGAGCACCCCGATGCTCGGGTGCTCTGACCGAGCACCGCCGGAGGCTCGAGTGCTCGGCCGAGCACCCGAGCCCCATTGACTTCAATGGGGCGACACGAGCATTACACCAGGCACCCCCTGCTCTGATGAGGGGAGGGTGCCTGGTCAATGCCCCCTTCATCTCCACAATGTCCCCCTTCATCTCCGCAATGTCCCCCTTCATCTCCGCTATGCCCCCTTCATCTCTGCAATGCCCCCTTCATCTCTGCAATGTCCCCCTTCATCTCCGCTATGCCCCCTTCATCTCTGCAATGCCCCCTTCATCTCTGCAATGTCCCCCTTCATCTCCGCTATGCCCCCTTCATCTCTGCAATGTCCCCCTTCATCTCCGCTATGCCCCCTTCATCTCTGCAATGCCCCCTTCATCTCTGCAATGTCCCCCTTCATCTCCGCTATGCCCCCTTCATCTCTGCAATGCCCCCTTCATCTCTGCAATGTCCCCCTTCATCTCCGCTATGCCCCCTTCATCTCTGCAATGCCCCCTTCATCTCTGCAATGTCCCCCTTCATCTCCGCTATGCCCCCTTCATCTCTGCAATGCCCCCTTCATCTCTGCAATGTCCCCCTTCATCTCCGCTATGCCCCCTTCATCTCTGCAATGCCCCCTTCATCTCTGCAATGTCCCCCTTCATCTCCGCTATGCCCCCTTCATCTCTGCAATGCCCCCTTCATCTCTGCAATGTCCCCCTTCATCTCCGCTATGCCCCCTTCATCTCTGCAATGCCCCCTTCATCTCTGCAATGTCCCCCTTCATCTCCGCAATGCCCCCTTCATCTCCGCAATGCCCCCGTACCTCCAGTCCCTGGTGGTCCAGCGGAGCGTCTTCAGATCTGTGCCTCCTCCGGCACAGATCCCCGCCACCCGAACATGGCGGGTGAGCACATGGCGGTACTCGACGAGTACCGCCATGTGCCGAGCAGAGCGATGCTCGAGCCGATCCGAGCATCGGCCGAGCATGCTCGCTCAACACTAATAATATATGATACATAGGTATGGGGATAATTGTGTAGTGCTTGGTATACTATTTTGTTTATTTTAACCCTTTGAGTGCCACAGGGGTGAGCAATGACACCCCTATGGCACCCAATGCTGTCCATGGTGCTGAAAGCCTTCTCTTTATTCCACTACTGGCCAAGTAGGGAAGCAGAGAGAGAAAGCTGTTCACCTTCAGAATTGTCGTAGTGTTGGTGATGTGTGAAGGGAGGAAATCCCTTCCACATGAAAGTACAGAGAAATCCCATCTTCACCAACCTCAGGAAGGTGAAGTTGAGACTGTGAACTCCGACAGCAGAGGCTGCTATCAGAGTTTAGTGAATGTGTCGAACAGTCACATTAACATATCAACACACCCCCTTGCATACGAATGAGTCTCATTATGCCTCATTTACATATGGAAATAGGCCATTGTCGAGGTAATGAATACAAATTCATAAACTTGTCGGATTTATGTCTATGTGGGCATCTTTTTGTGTTGGTGTCTTGGTGATGTAATGTCGTAGACACTTTTGTGAATGTCGATGTGCCTACGACACTACTCTGACAGGACATTAACATTTTTAGCCCTCTTCAGATTTTAGTGCATCTAGGCCAATATGCCTAAGACTGAGCTACTTATCGTTCATCCTAAATCCTACACAATACCTCAGTTTTCTTTAACTGTCAAGAGCTACACTCTGCCTCGGGGTAACTTTGGACTCTTCCCTTTCCTTCATCACCCATGTTAATGAAGTAACAAAAAACTGTCTTTTCTATCTTTAAAATATAGCAAAAACCTGCCAATTTTTTCTTACTCTACAACAGAAACTCTGATGCATGTTCTTACCCTTTCCCTCTTGGATTACTACAACTCTTTACTCATTGGTATGCCTGCTATCCATATCTCTCCTCTCCAATCAATTCTTAGCTCAGCTACCAGAAAATTCTTCCTCTCTTCCAAAACATCACTTAACCCTTTTCTTTTAAATTCATTGTCATGGCTTCCCATAAAGAAATTAATTACATTAAAAATCCTCCTCATTACCTTCAAGGCTCTCCAACATTTGTCACCAAGCTAAATTTCCCTCCATATACCTGCACACCCTCTACCCCCCACACATTGTGGACAACTCTCTGACACTTTAACCTCTATTGCTGTATCATGACTGAAGGCTTTTTCCCTTGCTGTTCCCTATGTATGGAACTCCCTATCATCCAACATTTACCAAGCCTCAACGATTTCAAATCCAAGCTAAAAGAGTACCTTTTAAATATAGCACTATCATAATAAGGAAATATGTCATATGCACTGTCAGGAGTGCCAAAAACTGCTCTTCCTCCTCTATCTGCTTGTATCTGTATTTCACTAATCCTATACTTAGATTGTAATCTCTATGGGACAGGGACCTCTTATTCTAATGTATGCTCACCTAGTGTTTCCATATAATAATTGTCTGTAATCACTTAATTGCTGCACTTATTGTATCCCCTCTGTGGTACTATTTCTATATTTCTATACATAAAATACAATTTCTATCGTTTGTCTACTTTAGCCATTATTTATTAAGAGGGCCAGGAACACACAGGATAGAAAATAGAACCACCAACAGCAGGGACAGAACAGGAACACAGAAAGAGACAGCCCACTTGTGCTATATTCTTTCATTCCTACTTTCTGGCCCCCACCCCTTTCCTTTGTATTGGCTTAAGGCCTTTGACTGCACAACACCTGTCCATCCCTTTCCTACCACATGTGTAAAGTCACTACATTCCCCCCCACTTTTACTTGCCCTATGTTGCCCGGTTTCCAAGTATCTTCCCCCAGGGCAGGAAAACCCAGCGAATGCAAAAAACCTTTTTGTGGTAAAAATTCATCCATCGTCCCTCTGAAGCAATTCCCTCAGCGACATGAGTTTCCCTGCAAACTTGCATGTTGGATATTTATTCTAAAATTCCATCTCCAATTACACTCTTCTGTACAAAATGTATACATATTTACAAGATACTATGTTCAGTTCTTTGCTAAAAAGTCTCTATAGGACTGTAACCATATTCATGTTTGTATGGATGATTCTATGTGAGCCATCTGTCTTCCGCCTCTCAGGTCAGGATCAGTAGATTTCCTGCAGTTGAGGCCTATGACTTCAATTGAGATCCACATCCCCAATGATGTTGCAACTCCTCCAAAAATTCTCCTCTTGTTGCTGTTCCATCTTAAAGGAAGTGAACGAAATTTAAAATCCCTCCATGCTGGAATATTTGGAAACAAGTTAACACAACTTCTTGGGAATGTGATTCTGCTATAATGACTTCCTTTTTCTTCATGGGACTTTCATCAGATCCAGGTTTTTATACTTCTACTATAACATACACACTCCTCCCCCAAACTCAGAATATAACTATTTGACAATTCCATTAGCCACCTTCATTTAAAGTGATGTTGCTCACTTACTATTTGTTTTAACCACTGATCCATACCTAATCACTAGTGTTGAGCGAGCGTGCTCGGCCGATGCTCGGATCGGCTCGAGCATCGCTCTGCTCGGCACATGGCGGTACTCGTACGAGTACCGCCATGTGCTCGCCCGACATGTTCGGGTGAAGAGGATCTGTGCCGGAAGAGGCACAGATCCGAAGACGCTCCGCTGGACCACCAGGGAATGGAGGTACGGGGGCATTGCGGAGATGAAGGGGGCATTGCGGAGATGAAGGGGGACATTGTGGAAGAGGGGCATAGACTCTATGCCCCTCTTCCACAATGTCCCCCTTCATCTCCGCTATGCCCGTCTTCCACAATGTGCCCCTTCATCTCCGCTATGCCCCTCTTCCACAATGTCCCCCTTCATCTCCTATGCCATAGCGGAGATGAAGGGGGACATTGTGGAAGAGGGGCATAGCGGAGATGAAGGGGGACATTGTGGAAGAGGGGCATAGAGTCTATGCCCCTCTTCCACAATGTCCCCCTTCATCTCCGCTATGCCCCTCTTCCACAATGTCCCCCTTCATCTCCGCTATGGCATAGGAGATGAAGGGGGACATTGTGGAAGAGGGGCATAGCGGAGATGAAGGGGGACATTGACCAGGCACCCTCCGCTCATCAGAGCAGGGGGTGCCTGGTTTAATGCTCGAGTGCTCCCATTCATTTGAATGGGGCTCGGGTGCTCGGCCGAGCACTCGAGCATCAGGGGGTGCTCGGTCAGAGCACCCGAGCACCCGAGCATCGGGGTGCTCGCTCATCCCTACTAATCACCCATTTCCAGGTCTGTCCTGATTTTGATGGTACCTTGAACATAGTTCATCCCACCTCTGTCTCACTCTGCTACCCTCTATACACATACATACACACATACACGAATATATATATATATATATATACACACACACACACACATGCACACATATACACTAGATTTTTGCTATTTATGCTACTTAAACACATTTCCTTTTCCCGTTATGATACAGTGTATACTTATCAATCCTGTCCATTGTCCCCCTGTGAGTTCCATCTCTATAATATACAATCAACTCTGTTAGAGTGAGAGAGAGTAATAAAAAGATGGAGGAAGAGAGAAAAAACTTATAGAGAAAGAAACAAAAAGATAGAGAGATAAACAAACAAAGGAAAATTAAATCCTGAATGGAAATCCTGTCTCTGTCTTCTTTTCAACTATATTCTGTCCTGTTTGTCTCCTGGAGAAACAAAAAAGAATAAAAAATTAGTATCCCCCTAGAACCCACAAATTAACTCTCTGGGATATGCAGGCTTATTCTGGGTTAAACCTTTTTTTTGCCCCCCCCCCCCCCGCAAACCAAATAAAAACAACACAGTTTTATGTTAGAAACAAAACAAACAATTGTAATATTACTGCATGCAACCCATTCCCCTCATTATAATATTATGGAAATGTGCAAAAATAGTGGTTGAAAGAGAAAAATAATTATAATTTAATTTGTCTCTGAGACCACTGTTAAGTCACCCTGCTTAAGGTGGCATAATTCTGCCTTAAGCCTGGTAACTTGCTCACGTTTATTTTAGTGTAATATCTTACTAGATTTTCATGATCTCTTTTAAGAGATGAAAATGGTCTCCATGTCAAAAAATTGTATTTTACACCTCTATTATTCTTTCCCTCTATGTTTGCTCTTTCCTCTCCTTACGCACAGTTTTCATTTGTGGTACCTCCCTCAAAACTTCTCTAACTACTTCCCTCATCTTTCATACTCCAGTTTTCACTATCTCGCTGTGGCACTTCCCATTTCCACTTAAGGGGCCTTACTGATAAGACCATGCATGTCCGTTCAATGTATGTGTGATCAATCCACCACTTTTCTGCTCTCAGTCAAAAAGGTTCTAAATCTGTGGGGGTTTGGTCGAACAATCTCACAGATTCCTGACATTCCCTTGGAAGTGTGCCTAGAACCCTTGCCATGCGTGCTGGTGAGTGTTGTGCCATTGACCTCTGTGGCTGGTGCAGGGTGTACCAGAACAAAACAATTTGTGGTACCTCACGAGGTCCCTCTGTTGGGCTCATGGTAATCTGAATTACCTCTTTTTCTATTTTTATACAAAAATGAGTTTATGCTATTCTCCCTGCCTGATCAGACACACTTGCATTGAAGCCTAGCAATCTGCTAGCCATAAGACCCACAGCCTGCTCTAAAAGCTCAGTCCACTCCTCTAAGTTAAGGCCTCCCTTGTCAGCTTTCTCAACCCCTCTCTGGAACCAGCAGGCAAAATCATTAACATGATGAGTTGGCATAGCACCTCACATTTGCTGAAAATTCTCCTTGTTCCCTCCCCTATAGACATAGGGCTTGTCTGTCTAGTAAACCCTGTGGGCATCTCCTTGCATAACTATTTCAGAAATGATGACAGGTGCCTGCTGCACATAACCTGTGTTGGATGCAAATAAACCCACTGGGATATTGTCTTACTTTAAACCTAGTGATGGCCCCTCTCTGCCCCAATGAGTTCAAAGCTGGGTACAAAACTGATGTGAGGGCCCCTCTCCTTCTGCCCCAATTAATTCAAAGCTGGGCACAGCTTTGGACTGGCCTTAACTAACTCCTGCTCTTCTGCTAGTTTATTATTTCTGCATTCAATTATAGTATCCTGAAGTTAATTAATTTTCACTTGATCATTATCATACTGTTCCTCCATCTCTTTCAACTCAGTTTTTAAGTTGTCAACATTTTCCCAGGGCAGCTAACCTCAGACAGTCATTAATTTCATGGGATTCAGATAACTTTTCTGTTAATTTTACATGAATTTTCCTCAACTCTTGGACAATATCTGTTATGCCCCCTATCGCATTAATAATTGCCTATACCACTAAGACTTTCCTATTCTTTGCACTATATTCCTTGCTAGTCACCACTTGTGTCAGAACATTCATAAAGCCCTCAAATTCGCAACATTTTGGCTCTATGGAGTCAGAGAGTACATATGGGCCATTATGTCTAAATATATCTTCATGAAAGTACTGGCACACTTCCTCAGAAAAATATTTTGCCCCTTGAAATGACATTTTAACCCCTGTATGCCTGTGTATATAACCTTGCAAATCTCCCACAGGGATATAAAATGTTTTGTTGAACCTGCTGTGAGTGGTTGACTAATTGTCTATGCTCTGAGCACCAGAAAAAACCATACTGTTGAAGAAAGACAAAATGAAGAAGTTAAAAAGAGAGGAAAAAGAACAAAAACACACCTATGGTGCAGGAGTAGTGTGCGCTTTAAGAAGTGGACCAAATGTTTTCTCTACAGCAACAAAATGGCTACTGTATGTCACAATAAATTATTTGCTCACAATACCCGTTTATTCCAAACACTAGAAAAAAAACAAATTTCCTTGTAAAAATATGTGGCCATACACTGATAAATTTGCAACCAATATTGAGAACTAAACCAAAACAAAGCCTTATTATTTGGTTATCTTTTCCTCATTACTGAATCACACACATTATAACAACAAAATGGCTACTACTCAAAGTGTCTACCACATGTATTTCACACCACAGAATCACCCAAACAGACACACAATACACTGAACACATATAACCCACACAAATAAATAAATAAATGAATACATATTTTTACTTTCTTTAAGATGGACCATTCTACTACACAGAATGATGTACCCTTTTATGGAAGATCAACCAGTAATGGTACTATCTTACTTTAGCAACATAATGTCCATGCTGGATTTGAAGCAAAATCCAGACACAACAGAGAATCTACCCACTAGATCCTCAAAAATGAATATACACTCACTATGAGTATGGAAGTCACCCCCCAAAAAACTATACATTTAAGTTCCCCTACAAACTTAATCAAAACTATAGATCTTTATATTACCTCATCATAGTACCTAACGTGTCCCTAAAACAAAACAAAATTTATGACACTGCCTACCATATGTGTCAATAAAATACTTTTAAACAAGCAAACTATTTATCTAAGCTCTTGAAAATCCTCGAGACAAACCCAAAATGGCCACTGATTTACAAACTAGGCCTGAACGGCTAGCAGGAAACTGTTCATTCAAACTTTTCTCTTTAACAAAATAACATTTGTTTCTAAAAGCCAAAGTATTAATATCAAATAACAAAAAATATATTAATGTTAAGACCTAGTGTTATTAAAAAAGTATTCTGTACAATCTACTTACACCTTTTATAGTCCACAACACAAACCAAGATGACCTGGTGTAACTTCGCAAGCACCTTTTTGTTCCTACAGACAAAAGGCTTCCTAGGCTGCAATTGTATATACTTATCAGGAAACCATCCATTCAAACTTTTATTTTAACAAAATAACATTTTTTTCCTTAGTGAACACAACGTTAAAGCCAAAAAAGCAAAAATTATTGAACTAGCTATGTGAGTTAACAGTAAATTTTGCTTTCATGAGTGTACCCCTTTCCCAAACTAAATTAAAATTCAAGGTGTTCAACAATAGCCACATAGCTACAGGACTGCAACTGCTTTAAGAACGCAAATGAAAAACTCTAGCTCCTACATACAAAGATCAGGACTTCTTTGAAAAACAATATGGCTGCTGTATCAATTCCAAACAGTTTGATCACTGAAGCACAAGTATAACTAACTTTTGCAACCCAAACACATAGCCTTTTAAGCAGAAAAAAATGGCACACAACCTGTGTTTCCAGAATCACCTAAATGCACATATTCTAACAGTGAATTCTCGATAGGGCCTACAACAGTCATCATGCAAGCATACAATATTCTGAAACATTGTGTCTAGAAAACTTTTTTAACAATACCCATGCACCTCTGTAAGTTTGTATGTGTTTTTATCAAGGAACCCACACAAAAGCTGAAAAATAAAAATACACTCCCAAGCCTATCAACTATGTTTTAACTCTGTTGTACTTCTTATTCAAAATACCCCTTATCCTACCCAAATTTTGCTGAAATACCAGCTGTAGAAATCCCTTTGTGATTGCCAAAATGTGGGAATATATATATATATATATATATATATATATATAAAAATAAAATTTCTAAGGTTCATTGACTTTAGCCAATACTTTTGTCAGAGTGCAATCCCTATTTAACTATTTAACTACCAGGCAGCAAATTTCCCCTTTTAAGCTTAGTGCAGAATGAAAGCATTACCATGTCAGTGAGAATGCATGGGTGTGTGTGAGTGGTGTGTGCATGTGTCCGTGCATGTGCATATGTATGTGTGTGTGGCATTCATGGTTGTATGTATTTGTATGGTAAGAGGTAAAAGATGCAATTGATTAAAATTGTATGAAATACCAAGAGCATGGATATGAATCAGAGTTTTATTTTCTCCCCTGTGTAATGTAAACATACATGAGCATATGTTTTGCTTATAATGCACAATGAATGAACTGAAGCATTCCTTATAGCTTGTTCACATGATAGCTCTTATAGTTTATACAGAGTGTAATCAGATCCTTACCGGCTACTGCACTGAAAGGTATTTGCACTTCAAAAATATAGTCTTGGTCATTCAGACTGATGTACTGAAAAGAATTCTGGGACAAACCAGCTGCACCATAGAGACCAAATAAATATACATTGGATAACTCTCTTGCATTCATAAGGTTTAAAGTCTCACATAAAAATGAGTATTTATATTAGCCCCTTAGCATGCAGTTGATTTGACCCACAGTTACTTTAGTTTTCCTGAGTCATGTTTGTAATGTATGTGGAAGGCCTTAATCACCACACCAGTATACCCAGCTTCTTATTTTGGGAATGTATATTGTCTGCTGCTGATTTAAACACCAGAGAATTTTATTATGTCCTGAATGAAATGAAAATGCCATGCTTGAAGAAACACAATTGGATAGAAATATTTATTGCCCTATTAATTTAGAAATGGCTGGCTGATTTGCAGATAATTAAAATTCCTCTGCATGGTAAAACATTTAAAGTGTGAACCCCACTCCAAATTATTGGTCATAATGTTGTAATGGGATGCTGGTTGTCCACGTTGAGGTGTGAGTGATGGAGATTATAGAAGATATAAAAACAAAACCACAAACACCTAACAAAAAATGAGACACAGGGAAATGTCAGCTCTGTGATTCATGTTAAGTTCCAGTAAAAGTGGATTGGGTAACCACATGTAGGAGGTGGAGTATTAAACAGAGAAATGGAGAATTTGGTAACTGAAAAAACAATCCTTGTGTTTAAGCTGCCTGTTTCCTGCTTGCTGGAAAGAAAAAACTATATTCAGGCCCAAATGCAGGAAGCTGAAGAGAGAAGTTCTGCAGTAAACCAACTGTATCATAGGAGAAAAATGAATATTTCCATTGAATAAATTGTTATTTTACGCCTTGAATATTAGAGTCCCTCAACACACTGAACTGGAGCTTCCAGCCCCCTGCACCTTGCTAGGGAGAGAACCCACTTAAAGGGATAGTAATACTTCATTTTATCTTTATTTTATTTTGTAGGCATTAAAAAAACATGAAGAATGATATAAGTCTTATCTGTCAAACCTTTATGGTTTAAGAGATATTCACAAGCAAAGTATCCCCCCCCTGTTCAACCAGATCAGAAGGGAGATGCCCAGGTAGACTGCAGAGAGGGACAATCTTCATTTAAGATAAGGGAAAAACCTGAAAAACTTGTCAAGGGGGCAGGGCTTTCATTGTTCTCATAGGAAGAAGATTGTCCCCTGCTGTTATCTGTCTGGTCTGTGGACTGCATTCCACATCTGAGAAGAGATGGCTTACACTAGGAAAAAGGGGCGGGAGGGGAAACTTTGCTTGTGAATATCTCTTAAACCATAAAGGTTTGAGAGATAAGACTTATATCGTTCTTCATGTTTTTTCAATGCCTACAAAATAAAATAAAGTGAAAACAAAGTATTACTATCCCGTTAAGGTAATAGTTCAATTATTTGGATACCTAATTGCATGAATGCTAGAGCGGTCTACAGTGCTTTTATCTGCAAGGCTTTGGAGATCTCTGTAACATTAAAGGTGTTACTAGAGAACACTTCTACACAGGGACGTGCACAGACATTTTGGGGGGCAGGGGCTCAAATGAAAAAAGGGCACTTCTCATAATTATTTTTTTTTGTTAAAAGGGCACATGGGCACTTTGGACAAAAAGGGCAGGTGCTCAAGCCCCCCTTGGTGTCTATGTGTGCACGTGCCTGCTTCTACACTAATATGATTCTAATGGGTACTTAATCAGCAAATTGGCTTTCTACTTTCTTTCCTCCAGTTAAAAGTTTTACAGTCACCTCTGGATATATACTGGCGTCACTGCTCGTCCTCTGTATAGCTGGTGTTCCAGCACTTTCATGTACTTTAAGTGGGAAAAAAATAAAAACAAGAGAGACTATAGAACACCTCTAAGACTAACGTTTCTGGATATGTAACAATACCTTGCTTTTTCCAGGCTCATACTCACAAGGTAGAGAAGCTCAATCTTGACATTTGGAAGAGAAACATTCAATGACTTTGCCCCAGGAAAGTGGCTTCCACTGGCCATCATTTCACGGGATCAGTAATTCCACTTTTACCCCTTCTTCTCTTAAGATAATATACCACAAGGGATCAGGAATAGAAAAGTTGACTTTATTAAAGCTTAAAAATGGCTTAAGAAAAACCTGAAATGTGCTCTGTTGTTCTATGACTACTTCATCAGGATAAAAAGGGGAAAAATGAGTTACTAGAGTCAGGGGTATTTTAATGCATGGGCCTACCCAGTATTAGCAGGATGTCTTACCTTGGGTTGCTGACAGTCCCAGATTTATAGAATTTAATCAATGTATTCTTGTGGCCAGATGGTCCAGGAGGAGTGAGGCTATTCTGGGTGCACAACACATAAATATGTCTCTCACAAATATAAAGCAAAGAAAGATTAAAATTAACCTAAGAGGATCCTACACATTTTCTGTGGAGGTTTTGATTCAGATTTTTGTCATGGGCTTCATGAGATCTCAAAACTGCCCAACTAGAGTTCCTCAAAATCTTTTTTGACAATAGACATTGTATTCACATAGCATGGCAATCCCAGCACAACCTACAGCCTGGTACCATCCTCTAGCTCTGATTTTCTGACACAGAGGTCATCAGGCTTGGTGCTAGTGGGTCTTAATAAATATTTCATTCTGAAAGCATGTCATCCCTTATTCCTATAGGATAATTAGCTGGGAAGCAAAGTCAAAGACCCAAAAGGAAGTCAGGTAGGCTTTGACCTTTTACAATTGTACCTCTTTTAAAAAGTCTGCTTGAATTTAGAGGGATATGCCATGGGTATCAACTATCACACATCTATGGATTTGCTGCATTATGTGGGGGGAAAAGCTAGTGAATATGTTAGCAAATTAACTAATATACCAAAGATAATTTACATGTAACATCCCACACTATAGCCACATATAGAAATATATATATATATATATATATATATATATATATATATATATATATATATATATATATATATATATATATATTTGGACTAACATTCAATTATGTGCCAAGCTTTGGACTGTGATGCTCCCTTTTTCAAGTCTAAAGCATACTGGTTTTTTGTTTTTTTTTAATGCAACATGTATATTTGAAGCTTCAAAATGATAGGTAATTAATCACCTAAAGTTCTTAAACAGATAGTAATTAATGTTGAGCGAGCGTGCTCGGCCGATGCTCGGATCGGCTCGAGCATCGCTCTGCTCGGCACATGGCGGTACTCGTACGAGTACCGCCATGTGCTCGCCCGACATGTTCGGGTTGCGGGGATCTGTGCCGGAAGAGGCACAGATCCGAAGACGCTCCGCTGGACCACCAGGGAATGGAGGTACAGGGGCATTGCGGAGATGAAGGGGGCATAGCGGAGATGAAGGGGGACATTGTGGAAGAGGGGCATAGACTCTATGCCCCTCTTCCACAATGTCCCCCTTCATCTCCGCTATGCCCGTCTGTCACAATGTGCCCCTTCATCTCCGCTATGCCCCTCTTCCACAATGTCCCCCTTCATCTCCTCTATGCCATAGAGGAGATGAAGGGGGACATTGTGGAAGAGGGGCATAGCGGAGATGAAGGGGGACATTGTGGAAGAGGGGCATAGAGTCTATGCCCCTCTTCCACAATGTCCCCCTTCATCTCCGCTATGCCCCTCTTCCACAATGTCCCCCTTCATCTCCTCTATGGCATAGAGGAGATGAAGGGGGACATTGTGGAAGAGGGGCATAGCGGAGATGAAGGGGGACATTGACCAGGCACCCTCCGCTCATCAGAGCAGGGGGTGCCTGGTTTGATGCTCGAGTGCTCCCATTCATTTGAATGGGGCTCGGGTGCTCGGCCGAGCACTCGAGCAGCAGGGGGTGCTCGGTCAGAGCACCCGAGCACCCGAGCATCGCGGTGCTCGCTCAACACTAATAGTAATGTTTCATAATAAAAGCAGGTCTAATTAATCATCATAGTATTTGGACTTTGGAGAGTGTTATTTCAATACTGTCAGAGTTGTATTTCAAGAGTAATTGAATGATAAAGTATCCCCGTCCCGCCCCTTTTACTGATGTAACACTGCTCAGCCAGAGCAGAAGGGAGGTGCCCAGGTAGATTGCAGAGAGGGACAATCTTCAATTAAGATAAGGGAAAAACCTGGAAAACTTTTTAAGGGGGGCAGGGCTTTCATTGTTCTCATAGGAAGAAGATTGTCCCCTTCTGATATCTGTCTGGTCTATGGATTGCATTCCACATCTAGGAAGAGATGGCTTACACTAGGTAAAAGGGGCGGGAGGGGAAACTTTGCTTGTGAATATCTCTCAGACCATAAATGTTTGAGAGATAAGACTTATATCGTTCTTTATGCTTTTTTAATGCCTACAAAATAAAATAAAGATAAAACGAAGTATTACTATCCCTTTAAAGGAGTGTGGAAGGTGGGGGTATGAGAGACAGATAGAGACAGAAACATAGCATAGATATAAGTATAAATATACTATGAGAAAGATGGGTAAACATACCAGAACAAAATAAGTAGCAGGAAATATGCAAAATGTTGGTAATGTGCAAGGAATCAGAATCTGAAACAAAAATTGTTCAATAGAAAACTGACCTGTGAACAGACAAACACTGCTAATCAGACCAAACCTTGCAAGAAATCATGTTGCAAATCATGTCAACACATTTGAGAAAAAAGTTCTGCACAATACAAAAACAAGATATACAACATTAAAGGAGATACAGAACCATAGTACATCGATAGAAATTGAAAAATAATATAAATAGAAGGAAATAGTATGTAAATTTTGGTATTGTGTGAGGAATCCCAAGACCTTAGTCCAGTGTGTTTGGTGTTCAAAAAAATGAACATCTTAATTTCAAATGTCAAACTCTTCTGTGTATTTTTTGATGTTCCCTCGTTATGAATGGAGTGGTTTCTCTGAGTAAAATTATGACCGATTGGGTATTCTTCTTTGTTTTATGGTATTTCTTAATAGATTGTCTGTGTGTATTCATCCTTCGATTTATACATGAATATAATCCTTTAACCCCTTAAGGACTATTGCCGTACCAGGACCATCATGGCGGTCGGCACTTAAGGACCAGTGACGATCCTGGTACATCATGGAGTTCAGGGCTCCCAGCGCGGCTGCATGCCGCTCCAGAAGCCCTGAACCGGAATTGCAAAAAAAAACAAAAAAGCCCCGTGGTCCTCAAGTGCCGACCACGCGTGCGCACCGATCCTTAAGGGGTTAATGTTGTATATCTTGTTGTTGTGTTGTGCATTATTTTTTTCACAAATGTGTTGACATGATTTGCACTGTGATTTGTCTGTTCATTGGTCAGTTTTCCATTGATCAATTTTTGTTCAGATTCAGTCTCCTTGCTCATTACAAAAATGATGCATAAAATTTCCTTCCATTTATTTTGTTCTGGTACGTTTACCCATCTTTCTCATATTACTTTTCTATTTACATCTATGTACTATGGTTCTCTCTCTCTCTCTCTCTCTGTCTCTCTCTCTCTCATACTCCTACCTCCCTTCACATTCCTTTTCTAAGAACCTTAGGTTATTTATTACTTATCAGTTTTAAGCTTTCCTATAGAATTGCTTTTAATACACGTTGCATTTTTTTAAACCAATATACTTTAGACTTGAAAAAGTTTGCAAAGCTCTCGAAAGCTTGTCTGTATAATTGAATGTTAGTACAATAAAAAAAAGTATTATTGCATACTGCAATACTCAATACCCCAAAATGACTAATTTCCATAATGAATGATTATGTTCAAAAGGAGGTCTGAACCAGCAGGGGTCCCACTCCAAGATAAACAACCTGTATGGGACAGATACCAGTAGACTAAATAACTGTAAAAAAGGCACATACTTGTACCACCCGAATGTGAACATAAATATTAAATAAATATGCCCATAAAGTAATTCCATATTGGGAATAGCAGCTATATAATTTTTATCTAAAATATGCCCAGGGCCGTTGGTGTTTTATGTCATGCAGGCTGGCCATCTGTTGTCTCTTTTATGTCTTTCCTCCTCACAACAATATATAGTTCCTGTTCTTTATCTTTCTGAAATGTCACATTGTTACTATATACGTGACTTGAAAAATTGTTTTGTAATCTGTGACATTTCTCTTAGGGTTAAAAATGAAAAATTGTGTAAGAGTGATGGAAAATAAACCTTGTACTGTTAAGAATTCTTGAGAGCTATGACTGGCAAATCCAGGATTAGAAGGTGCTGTCTACAAAATCTTATAGTCTAGAGGGATGTGATTCTCAAAGGACTAAGGGTCTTATTCGGGAAGCTATAGAGGAGCAGCTCTAGAGCAAAGCAAGTGTACCACAGGAAAAAAAATTCAGATTAAAAAGTACTTTAACTCCTTGAATGCTAGAAAGGCCTTCAGCACATTGCCTTGTGATGTGTTGAAGACTTCTCTAGCATTCAAAGAGTTAACAGTCCAGTTTAATGCAATGGGTTTTTTGATTATTTGTGTTCTATGGTGAAAGTGGTGAAATGGCATCATCAGTGGTATACTGATTACATCCCATTTGACATCACAAATTACATCAGAAATTATTGATTACATCACAAATGACCTTGCTAACACTGCACATCACGAGAGAGCAGTAACATTAGATTACTGCCAACACCCATCATGAGCCATCACCATTAAACTGAAACACTGACAGTGCACCCTCCTAGTACTGTACCTACTCATACAGTCATAACACTAATCAAAGACAGTGCACCACTAAAGTTGCATTTTGCTACACAGTACTAATACTACTACTACTACACTAAAATCCCAAACCAGTCAGACTGACACCGCAACATTTCATGTAAAAGAAATAACCTAGTAAAAAGCACTCCAAGTCAAATATCTGTCACAAAAACACAAAACAATAATAAAATAATATTTCAAGAGAAACGGATAGATAGTTACACTGATTGGTGGGTAAATGTTAATACATGTGATGAATAAACTGAGATATTTAGATAAGAGAACTGTTACCAACAATTCGTGATGGTAAGGAGGATATTCAGTTCGTATGATGATTCTCCAGATGTGAGTGCAGCAGGATGAGATACTCTAGTGGCTCTAGTGGCCTTGTCCACTCTCCGTAGTAACTGTGTCCAGGATAACCTCAGAGACAGAGCACAACACAAAGAAGAAGTAGCTAAGTGTAATATGTTTTATTAAATGACAAAGATAAAAGTCAAATATTGCACTTACAATAGCCCTACTTGGGCTTTATGTGTATAACAGCTAACAGGTCCCTTGTCCCTTTAGCCAAATGGACGTTGTCCACCCGTTCTTCTGCTCTCCGAATACACTGTCCTTGTTTGATGTGTTTTCCTGGTGTTCCGCTCTCCACATAGAAATGGATGGTATCGTTCAATACTTGATGTTAGTGGATCTTTTAAGCACAACTACTGTCCTCCGCAGACGTGGAATGCAGTTGATGTTATTTTGTGCTGGTGATAGAAGGAGAGGATGGAAGTTCCACAACTCAGGTGTTATTACCTCGTGGTATGGCTGATCCGGAATGCTGGATGTTGGTATCAAAGGTGTATATGGAGCAGGGAGTGGGAAACTCACAGGGGGTGTGGAAGGGTAAGTATGGATGGGAAACCCAAACGTTTTCGCAGGCAAACTGCCTGCTTCCTCACTGCCTCATGAGGAAGTGTGCAGTTTGCCTGCAAAAATGTTTGTGATGAAGATGGGCATCACCACCACCACCAGAAGTGAGCTTTTGGAATTTGCAGAGTTTGCAACTGCTCTAATTCCTTCTGCTGAGTTGCAAAGGTGGCAGGATGCTGAGGCGCAGGCTAGTGTGCCACAGACCACCATGGACACAGTGGTAAAGAGGTCAAGTAATGCGGGGCTAGGATAGGTTCCTATTGCCAGCAGCAGCAATACTCCTGGTCCTACCTGATTCTGATGCAGTTGCAGCAACAGCAGCAACATCATCCTCTGCCCTTGACAATGAAGGGGAATGTGGAGGAGAAGATGAAAGGGGCCATTCTTCTCCACCTGTTCCCTATCCCCTGAAGTCATGGGTGTGGGACTATTTTTCTCTTCGGGCAGGCACAGTGCAGTCATCACCGATGGCACTGTGCACAATTTGTGACAAGTCAATTTAGAGAGGAGAAAGAATCAAGAAACTCAGGCAGTGGCTGGAAGTTTAATAATGAGTGAAACAACTAGCTCACCATCACCTTCTTCCTCTAGGGTAACTACATCTTCTGCCAATCAACCTTGTTCATCATTATCTCCCCCGCCAAATGATAGCCACTCTGTAGGTGTTAGGATGTGGTAGTTCATGTCCATCCATTCCACACTGTGTGGTGCACTGACCACACATGGCAGTGTGGTGGAGGCGAATCACAAGCAGGGCATCAAGTGGCATCTGAGGAGATTCCATCCCACAGAATATGCTAAACGGGTGGCAGGGAGTGTTCATCATTACTATTAAACTGTCAGCAAGTTGCCATGTGTCCTTAATGGGGTGTGGACAAAGGGTATAGTGACAGCAGTAGTACTTTGTTTCTGGTGTCATGGTGTTTGGATACAGTTGAGCCAGATTTTATTTACCACACGCACTGTGCACATTGAAGCTGTTGATGAGAGACACAGTTCCTACTCTCAAGGGAAACATTTCTATTCTAATAACAATACACCCATGATTTTGGAGGAGAGGTAGGTGGAGCACAATTATTGACCAGGTTCTTCTTTTCTCCACATATACTGGGGGCTAGTTATGGTGTTGCTACTGCCTCAGGCACCTCACTGGAGTTAGTCGTGGCAAGTGGAACCTTCATCATCCATCTCCCATATTACTGCTGTTGTTGATCCCATTCCCTTTGATCTGCCTAATCATCCTGCTGCTTAAACAACTCAGCAGCAGCAAGAACAGTAGTTGCAAATTCTGCATCTACATCAGGGTATTTGACAATAGCCACTGGCCAACACAACATGACTTGCTGGCACTAGGTCAGTATGGCTTGTACTTTAAAAAAAAAAAAAAATAAAAAAACATAGGCCTGCAAAAAATAAAAAATGTTGGTGTCCATTTGTGGGGAGGACTGGCAACATTTCCCCGCTGGCTCATACACTGGTTCCTTTCAATAAGGACCGGTGGGACGAGGATACGTAAGTTTCACTTTACATCTCATTGAACATAATATTTGTTTGGGCTCTCCTCCTGTGTATATTTCTCAATTGTATAGTTTGCTACTATATTGATATTAGTAGCCAAAGAGGAATTTGAGCAGTATACCTTGCTCTATTTGATCCATTTCCAGTTTGCAACTGATACACTATGATGCTCTCCCCCTTTTTTATATTTTGGTGCTCTAAGGGGTTAACCTAGTCAGTTTACTGTTTAAATGTTTTTTCCCCCCAGTAATCCCTTGGGTGCTAGAGAATCTCCAATGCAACTTTCCAGCGTTAAAGGGATTGTACTGTTTAAAGGTAAAATAATATTTGATTGTTCGTTATAATTTTATATAATTCACCGTACAGTTTGCAAGGTCCTTATTGTTGTATTCTCAGTGTAATTTGAGTTGAAAGTTTCCCCCTCTTGCCCCTTTTCACTACTTCACTCATAGTTCAATCAGATCTGAAAGCAGGCCCAGACATATCTCAGTGAGGGACAATACTGTGTCAGTATAAGGGAAAACCCTGCTCCCCTTCATCAAGGGAGACAGGGTTTTCCTTATACTGACACACACAATATTGTACCTCATTGCGATCCATCGGGTCAAGAGACTGGCTTTCAGATCTGTGGGAACTATGACTGACATAGTGAAAAGGGGTGGAGGGGGAAACTTTCAACTAAAATTATAAGGGCAATACAATATGGACCTTGAAAATGGTACAGTGCATTATATTAAATTGTAATTATAAATCGAATAGTACTTTATCTGGTGACATTACTATCCCTATAATCATATATGCATGTTACTTCTTAATTCAATGTTACAAATACACTGAAAACAGTTGGGCCTGCTGGTGGTGGGGATGATGAGAGCAGTAATTTGGCAGAAGCTGGAGGACCTCATCTTGCCCACCATTGTGCTCAACTGAGCATGTGCACCAGTTACATTATTGGCATAAATTCTCTCTCTAATTTGTATTAATTGTAATATCAAATGTTTGGGGTTCTATTTATCCAAATTGCTAGCTTTAAACAAATCATACAGTACTCATCAGTGTCCTTCTCCCTGCCAATTTCGGTGAAAGTCTATAAGCTAGATTGAACTATAGGTTTGACAATTTTTCATAGTGCCAAATGACAAAAATGTATATTTTTAAGCAGTTGAGAACTACATAATTATAGGATTTGAAGGGACTGCCAATCAGACGTGAAATTCAAAATGCTGCTTCTGTAATCAAAAGTTATGGGTGATCTGCCTGACTCTGGTTTTCAGACTCTCTTGGGATGAAGGCTGATTATCAAGCTTGCATAGTTCCCCAGTAACCCAACCCACTCCCAGCCCAGAAGGCCAGGAGAGAATAAAAACCCACGTATGCTTGGGACTGCAGGATGTATTCAGTGTTCAGTCCTTTTGAGATAGTTGTGTATGTGTTTATATCACATTGTATCTCTTTGACAAATCATTGTTTATACCCTGCGAAATGCGTCAGAGTTCTACTTTTAACCTGGAGATTTCATTCTCTGATTTTATACTTAAATAAAAAAAATTCTGTCACCTGAGCCTTTATTCTGTTTCATTTGTGCTATGGTGGCAAAGGATTGAAGACTGGATACATCCTGCAGTCCCAAGCAGAGACAAGTCTATATTCACTGGTAGCCCTCTTGTCAGGTCCCTAATTCCTGACCAATACAATTGTGAGTAGTAATTTTGGAAGATTTATGTCAATGTTTTACTGAATTACACTATCTGTGCGCACTCTCTTTCATTTTGTTTCATTTTATACTGACTGATAGAGCTCTTGCAAAGGAAAATTCTATACAATAAAATAATTATTTCTTATTATAAGCTTTGCAATGTGTTTCATACCCCTCTGGCACTCATAGGGTTAACCACTTGAATTTTAGGGAAGTTGCAAACACAATGCTTTTCAATGTTTTAGTGACCTCCCTAGCATTCAAGTGGGTTAACCCTTAGAGAGCCTGAAAGGTATATAAAGCAACACGAACATCTGAAAATAAACTGGGTGCATAAATAAGCATATATATATATATATATATATATATATATATATATATATATATAAATAATAGAAATAAGATTGGGGCAGCACCCGTGGGACTTTTAAATATTTATTCTTAGAAGATGAAAGAATAACAAACTAGGTCAACGTTTCGGTCCTTAGTGGACCTTTATCTTGATAAAGGTCCACTAAGGACTGAAACGTTGACCTAGTTTGTTATTCTTTCATCTTCTAAGAATAAATATTTAAAAGTCCCACGGGTGCTGCCCCAATCTTATTTCTATTGTATACACTCCTTTAGGGATTGTGCACCTGGGCACAGTACTCTTGTTGAGTGAGTGCTTTCCCTACCACAACCTTTTATATATATATATATATATATATATACTAGCAATGTTGGACGCCGTTGCCCGTCAGGTTATGTAGGGAATGTATAAACACATATACATGATAAGACAGGGTCATAACAGACAGACACACACACATATAGAGGCATGGTAAGGGGGTCATGAGACACACACACACACACACACAGCAACATACATAGTTGGAGATAAACAAAGAGACACGCACATAGTAAGAAGAAAGAGACAGCAATGAGAAGAGGGGTCATGAGTCACATCCACATACAGACTTATACAGGCACACACAGGCAGAGACACACACATAGAAAAAGACACATATAGTGAGCATGAAGAAAGGCTAGATCAAAAGAAAATGGAGACATTGATGTTGAACTGCTTAAGCACAACGGCCATGACGTTGCTGGTGTTGTAAAGTGTGTGTTATTAAAATTATCATTACTGTGAGCTACATGGGTGAGGATGATAGAAGTTGCAGGGCAAAATGGAGGACAGTGAACCATCAGGCGTTAACCCATTGAGTGGCAGAGGGATAAGCAAGTCACTACTGAGCAATGCATGGGATATCCCTCTGTCACTGAAGGGGTTAAGAAATGGTATTTTGTAATTAATTAATTGTAGCTCGCAGGAGTAATGGAGGGGTGGCCCATCCCCCCCTTCCACCGGCTCCGGAGCAGAGCCCTGTCATTCCACACTTCTGCTGAGCGGTGCACTGGGCTTGTCTGTGTTTGGAATGACAGACTTATCTATATAATTATATGTGAGTGCTGCGTGGGACTGGGGATGATGGGAGTTGTAGTCAGTGCTCATTCTGCATGCAGAGAAGGGGGATAGAGAGAGAGGGCGGCGGAGTGTTCTCTGTCCCCATCTCTGCATGCAGAATGAGCACTGACTACAACTCCCATCATCCCCAGTCCGACGCAGCGTTCTCATATAATAATATAACATGATAATGTCAGTTGTAGCCACAGGGCAAGCGGTCAAGTTACTTGCAGAATGTGTGGGGGAGCAAGGAGGCTGGATCCCTAAGTAGGCAAATGTCTGCAGACTTGTATGAAAATGATTCATCTGTGCCTTGCCAGTGAAAGTGTTAATATACTTGTGAAGGTACTTGGGGAAGTGCTGGAGCACGATTACCTGCTACTTTGCGGTAGAACTACCACAGCAAGAGGGGTGTAGGGCGCAGGGTTTGTATTGTGGCTCAGCGCGCCTTGAGGCAGTGGATGGTATGTGGCGAGGCATTAATAAAAGCAGTTGCAGGGCCGTTTGGGAAAACAGAGCAACCGGCCGAAGGAGATAACAATGGACCGGGTCCCACAGGCAAGGAAGTCTCGTGTGTGTGTGTTAATTTTTTGCAAACTTGGATAGTGGTGGGTGGGCTGGAAAGTGGGGGCGGGCCAACTTCCTGCATGATTTTCACAGGACTTAGCAGTGGCCTAAAGCCACTGCTAAGACCTGTGAAAATCACGCCCCCATTGAATCACCCAATCGGAGCAGTAACTCCGCCTTATTGCCACTCCTGGGTGTGTTTGCCAGGCACACAGAAGTCTTCTTTTATATATATAGATAAATGTAGCAGAAGGTGAAAGCACTCACTCTGTAAAACATTAATGCCCAGGTCCACAATCTCTACAGGTATAATTATAATAATCTGGTATCTGAGAATGCTAAATATCAAGTAATTTCATTTATCCTTTGTAAGCCTCTTTTTTGTATTTGATTGTTTCTTCAAAATATTTCTTGAAGTACCTTAGGACCATCTCCAGAAACACCTCAAAAAAGGGCCCATAAATCCATGCTCTCCTTCATAAATTTACTGACACCCCTCTACCCTTCCTCCCTGCCCCTATTTTATTGCACCATACCAACGTGCCTGTTTCCAGGTACAATAAATCGGTCATTAAACATCTGTTGAATGAGGGTAAAGCACTTATTCCTTTGCACTGGGGCAAAACTGCCCCTATGTCTATTCGCGAGTGGGATTCACGGGTGGAGGGTGCTCTCTATGGAGAAACTGGTCCTACATTCTGATAATCAACGAGACCGTTATCTCGGTACTTGGTTTGCTTGGCTGCAGTTTCTAGAGGATCTTTTGCCTCAAACCCTTCTAGCTACAACTGGATCCTAGGGTACATGCTTGCCCTTCTCTCTCTCAGTCTGTTCTTCACTGTCTTCCTTCCTTTTCCCTGGCTAGGGACCCTGATGGATTTGGGACCCTTTCCTTTTTCCGTCACTCTCTTTCAAACTTTTCCTTCTTATTTCTGCTCCCCTCCTTCATGTGAATCCCATTTTTTGTAGCTCTTTGCACTTTTTTATTGCTATGTGATGCTATTTATATTCAATTTGTATCCAATATTCTTATACTTCAATATCCCTGCTGTATTGTATGGCATTTCCATTTGCTTTGTCTTATGTATTTTATTTTTGTCCCCTATTCCCCACCCCTTCCCTTCTCCTCTCCCCTTCCCTTCAAAAATCTAATAAACTTTGATTTAGCAAAAAAAAGGGCCCATAAATGGCATGGGGTTGAAGCACGTCTGGGGCTTAAAATCTGTATGTTTAATAGATGAATTATGGTTCTCTTCCATTGTATTTCGTATTCCTTCTCGAATTCTTTTAGTATGCCTAATGCTTCATTATAATCTCCTGTTAGAATGGATTCACATAATATATTTGTTCTTTCTTCATTCTTTGCTTTTATTGAAGATCAGTTGCAGTACTACATGAAAATCTTTCCAAATTCAATAATACCACAATTGCAAAACTGAATATGTAATTTATCTAGGTGAATGCAGATTAAAGAAGCAATATGTGGGAAGGAACAAAAGATATGTCAAAGAAAAATTCTTTGAGCATCAAGGGAATACATTTGAGGGGGTCAGTGTTAAAATGTTGTTTCCAGACATTTCAAACTATGCAATAAAGGGGGTGTCAAACAACTGAACTAATCAACTATCGTTTAACATATACCTCCCCACCCCCAGATGAGGTGTTGGGTGTAACAGCTTTCAGAATAGATACTGACAAAGGAGAAACATTTTGGATTTTTTAGCTAAAAATTATGAACCCCTTATGGTCTTAATGAGGAAATGGATCTTTGGTGCTTTCAATATTCCATATAAATAAAGTATAACATTAATAAATCAATTAGCACATAAAGTTCTTGATCCTGATAAGAAAACATAGATACTGTAAGTAGCCCATCCACTGAAGACCTTGGTATATCCATTGGCACAATGTGTTGTGTTGGAATCTACTACCATGTGACAGTTCTATGCCCCACCTTTTAATGCTGATGCCTCCAACAATATAGCTATATAATTTGTTAAGATTATGTATTTACGCTTTATTATACTGATGCTTCCAGCATTATAATTATTCACTGAAGACATGTTAAATGAATAATAATGTTTCAAAATAAAAGCAGCTTCAATTAATTGTCATAGAATTTGGGCCATGGAGAGTGTTATTTCAATACTGTTGTTGATACCTTTATTGGCTAACTAAGCAGATTTAAAATGCAACCTTTCAAGACCTTAGGTCTCTTCCTCAGGCATGTTATACAGATAAATATGAAAACATCTCTCGTAAATACAAGTACACATTGAATTGTTTAGAATGGAAATCATATAAGAGAACGCAGTCCAGATCTAGATACTTTGAACAGTCAATGGTAAATTGCATTCTTCCTCTGAGGCTTTAGAGGTATTTACTATCCCATTTAGGGCTGTTGGAAAGTTCAATCTACAATGTGATAATGTGACAAGAACTCGCTGTCCTTATTCAAACCATTATGAATAGCAATAAACTTCAATAGTAACTTAATCTCCCATACTTTTCTGTCCCTCTCAGTGTGGAACAGTCCCATCAATACAATTAATCTAATGTCCCTGACACTGTGTCCATTTTGGCAAAAATGTTCTCCCACTGGTGTCTCTGTCTTTTTGTTGTTGACACTGGATCTGTGGGAATTAAACCTTTTATGTAGTGCTTGTCCAGTTTCACATACATAAAGAGCTGTTGAGCATTTTGCACACATAATGAGGTATATTACATTGGATGATTAGCAGGTGAAGGTACCATTGATCTTATGGTGTAACTGGGTGTTTGGTATGGGTACCTTGTCTGTGGTGTAAATGTGTGCACAGGTTTCACACCTCTTTTGTAGACAGGTAGATGTGCCATTTTTTGTATTTTTATACAGGGCACTCCTTACCATCAGTTGTTTTATATTTGGAGGCTGTCTGAAGGAGAGTAAGGGAGGCTGTAGGAATATGTTCTTAAGTATTTCCTCCGTATGTAATGTTGTTTGAAGTTCTCTTGATATTTTGAGTATGAGGAGTATGGTATCTCCTACCTAATACTACCAAACTGGCTTTTACTATCATCCATTTAGTTTAATCATTTTGCAGTATTATTATTGTGGTCTTATATATGGTTTGCTGTGAAACATTTGGGTGTCCTACAATCTTACCTACTTGTTATTCCACTGCAATCCTATATATACAAGTTTTTATTTAATTTTATACTCTTCATTTCACTGTAATAAATTCAGGAATATAATAGTACAACCACCGATCAAAAACGAGCAAACATGTTTATTTATGAATATGAAAAATGTTCATGTTCTGATTGGATAGAATAGCTGATAATATAGAAAGGGAATTAACCTGTGCAACAACTGATGAAAGGAATAAATCTCAAAATTTGTAGAGACAGAGAACATCATATATACACACACACACATTTGTACACTGTCATAAGGAGGAGAACCGCAAGTATATATGTGTGTGTGTATGTGTGAAGTGAGAGCTTTAGACAGTCAGGATATGTGCAGATAGAAACTTAATGCAAGATGTAGATTGAGTAACCCCTAGTCTCAGCTCCCAAACAGCATCATATTGTATGTGGATTCCCAATTATTTTAATTGATCAGATAGATCTGTTGTTCTCATTATGGCCATTTGCAATTAATTAATTAATTGGAAGATTATTTTAATTCTGTTTATTACAATGGACTTTTAATATTGATCACATTTTCTTTTTTGTGAATATTAATTGTTATATCAGTTTTCAGTAGATTTCACACCAATTGAGTATATTTATTTTGTAGTTATTTTATAGCATTTTGTGTATTATAATAAATTAGACATGTGCGAATTCATTCGGAGACATTCGGATTTTGTCGAAAATGGGGTCATTCGGAGACATTCGGCCAATCCGAAACTCAAGGGTCATTTGGAAAAAATGATCCGACTCCGAACAGCCCAGGTCCGAAATTCGTCGAAACTTTCTGAAGTTTCGGCAATCGACACATTTCCAAAAGTTTTGACTACTTTTGACCAGGACTTTTTTGTACTTCCTGTGCGCGCTCAATTACTTTCCCTCCATAATTTTCCCTCCATGTCTCTAGTCCAATTCCATTCTCTGTTTCATGCACTACTTCCCTCTTTTGTCTGTATTCGAATAGCCTTCTTCGTTTCATGATGGGGGTTGGACTAATGACACAGTCACACAGACAGACAGCCTGCATTTCCTCATTGGGTTGTTGGAGCTCAGAGAGAGAAGAGATTAGAGAGTGTACAGTTGTTGTGTAGGCAGGCAGGTAGCATTAGGCTAGGCATAGGTAGGCAGCCAGCATTAGTTCCAGTTATTGCCACTGCAAGAGCAAGTAATATTTGTTCCTGTGCAAAATATAAAAAAATATTAGGTATTTGTTCGAATACAGGGCCGGCCCTTACATGGGTCCCAGTGGGTCCATGGACCCAGGCGGCACTTTGACAGGGGCGGCAATTTACCGTCCCATAGCATGTTTATTTTGTGCGCTTCCACCATTTCTGTGTTGCAGGGTGTCCCATCAGTGTGACTGTCAGCAGCCGGGCAGCCCTATGCTCACTCAGTGGCGATGCCTGCTGGCTGCTTCAGTGACGTGAATTATGTGATAGTGAAACATTATGCCTATTTTGTATTGTTTATCGCCCACCTAAAGTCAAGACTTGAGTAAATAGGTCTACCGTCCCAGATTTGCTAGAGAGGTTTTACAAATACAGGAGGGTGCCCCCTGTACAAAATGAGTCTAAACATTTGGGATCCCTAGTATGAGTGCACAACAGTGCATGATGTGTCCTGAACAGGATTACTGTGAGGTGTCTCCACCCAGAAGGTGCTGGCCGGGCTGAGCTTCAACATTGCGACAAGTGACCAACTAAGAGCACCGTGCCGTGCAGCCATAGCATCACCCCCTCCTACTCTCCGGGTCCCGCTGACTGGCAATAGCAGGTGAGTCACTAAGAGATCTGAAGCCTTTCTGGAAGTCCTTTCACTTGGAAAGGGGCTAGGTATTACTTGGGGGAGTTGCCTCGTGTGTAAATAATTTCTAGGTGGGAGATGAATGTGCATCACTTATGTGTTTCCTAACAGTAGTTAGAATACGACTCCCATCATCCCCTGATTATGACATTGGGAAATGCCCAGCAATTACCGTAGAACCCTGTATTGCACACTCACGGAAAACGGTGATATTGCTATACTAAGACAATGCTGTGGACCCCTCTTCAGTATAGATGTCAAGCATTTTTTTTTATTTCTCTCCTGTGTTGCAGTTTGTTCACAACAGAATGTCTCAATTTTTCTTTTTAACACATTAAATCTATCACATTACAATCATTGATGTTTATTCTTGATGTAGTATGAAACTCTACAATGTATATACACATAGAGTTATCTGATATGAGGGGAAATCAGGATAGGAAAACGAGAGAGAGGAATTTGGGTACTAAAGAGGGACAGTAGGGTAGGAGGCTGGTACCAGAAAATGAAACCTTAATCTTTACCCATGTACTAACATAGAATGTGACATGTAGTTTGTCCATGTTCGAGTCGACCACTTATGTTGAGTAGGATGTGACAGGCATGGGTTTTCGATGTCGAGCATATGCTAAATTGAATGACAGGCATGAGGTTTCGATGTTCGACGTTTGCATTGTGACTGGCATCCCATGCTAGAGTAGAGGCATGCACAGACTTTCAATGTACGACAATGTCCGTTTTTGGGATGGATCTTTTTCTAAATGCACACCCTGTCTGCAAATAATGATAGCAGCGTGCACGGAGGAGCACTACTATAATTTAACCCATGTTAAATTCGGCCGAATAATTCGGAATGGATCAGAATTTCGTCTGAATCGAATAGGCCCGGTCCGAAATTAGGATCATCCGAATTAGAAAAAAAAAAATTTGTCCGAATTCGACTTTTACCGAAAATTTTGCCCGTGCACAAGTCTATAATAAATCTTCCCAAACTATTGCACTTAGAAGCAGTTTTCTGAGTTGTTCCTTTTCTGTGTACCTTGTCAAAAGCCTCAGCTTGCAACAAGTTGTTCAAGGATCATATTGCTGTAGGTCTCAACCTGCTAATATAATTTACTTGTACTGTGGATTTCTTCTTTTTAGCAATTAGCAGCAGTAATATAGCAGTGGGAAGTCTCACAGTATCACGGTGCCCGTGATTGCTGCAGTTCCTTGTCTGTCACCAGTAGGGGGCTGCTATTGGCTGTCTGCAGATAGCCCGCCTCTCATTGCCTATTTAAAACTGGATTGGGCACCCTTTGGGTGCCCTTTCGTGTTGTTTCTGACCTTCTTGCTATCACTATGCTAGTGATAGCTGGGCCTCTGTTCCAGTGTTCCTGAGTTCCTGATCTCATGTGTTCCTGAGTTCCTGATCTCTACTGTTCCAGTGTTTCCTGCCTGCTGAGTTGTTCCAGTCCTGGTTCCGGCCTAGTCTCTGGTGTTGCAGTTCCTGCAGTTCTTCTTCTCTGCTATTTCCTGACCTGCCTGATCGTTGCTGGTTCCTGTCATCTCATCGCCTGTCTCCTGTATCCTGGCGACCTCCTGCCCGGTCGCATCGGCGACATTGTTAGTTACTCCAGTGTGCGGTCACTGGTTTGCTCCAAAGCCTATCGGCTGTACAATCCTGTGTTGGTCACAGTGTGCGGACGCTGGTTTGCTCCAAAGCCTTGCGGCTATACAAACTCGCTTGTTACACCAGTGTGCGGTCACTGGTTTGCTCCAAAGCCTATCGGCTGTACAATCCTGTGTTGGTCACAGCGTGCGGACGCTGGTTTGCTCCAAAGCCTTGCGGCTATACAAACTCGCTTGTTGCACCAGTGTGCGGTCACTGGTTTGCTCCAAAGCCTATCGGCTGTACAATCCTGTGTTGGTCACAGCATGCGGACGCTGTTTTACTCCAAAGCCTTGCGGCTATACAAACTCGCTTGTTACACCAGTGTGCGGTCACTGGTTTGCTCCAAAGCCTATCGGCTATACAATCCTGTGTTGGTCCCAGCGTGCGGACGCTGGTTTGCTCCTAAGCCTTGCGACTATACAAACTCGCTTGTTACACCAGTGTGCGGTCACTGGTTTGCTCCAAAGCCTATCGGCTATACAATCCTGTGTTGGTCCCAGCGTGCGGACGCTGGTTTGCTCCAAAGCCTTGCGGCTATACAAACTCGCTTGTTACACCAGTGTGCGGTCACTGGTTTGCTCCAAAGCCTATCGGCTATACAATCCTGTGTTGTTCCCAGCGTGCGGACGCTGGTTTGCTCCAAAGCCTTGCGGCTATACAAACTAGCTTGTTACACCAGTGTGCGGTCACTGGTTTGCTCCAAAGCCTATCGGCTATACAATCCTGTGTTGGTCCCCGCGTGCGGACGCTGGTTTGCTCCAAAGCCTTACGGTTATACAAACTCGCTTGTTACACCAGTGTGCGGTCACTGGTTTGCTCCAAAGCCTATCGGCTATACAAGTCAGTATTGGTCCCAGCGTGCGGACGCTGGTTTGCTCCAAAGTCTTGCGGCTTTACTACTCCCTGTTGGTCTCAGTGTGTGTACACTGGGTTGCTTACGATCCTGTCAATTTGCCATTACCATCTGACTGCTGCTACTATCTCTGGGCTGCCCTGCCCGGTATTGGTAAGGCCGGTAGAACCTTTTGCCACATTCCATCTGAGGTTGCCTTACCCGGAATTGGCAGGGCCGGTAGAGCCTACTTTGTGAATCTATTGAGGCTGCCTTGCCCGGTAATTTGGTAAGGCCGGTAGAACCGTTATGCTATTCCATCTGCAGGTTGCCTTACCCGGTATTGGCAAGGCCGGTAGAGCCTAACATTCTGCTTCTTCAGACTGTCCTGTCCGGTATATTGACAGGACCGGTAGAGTCTGCATTCTGTCTTGTTATATTCTGTATGTATCTGTATGTATGTGTTTGCCATCCTACGTTATCAATTTATTATTTCAATAAAATTGATTTTTACCTAAAACTTGTGTCTGAGAGTCATAATAAACCGTGACAGTACGAAAGGGCCATGACCTCAGACAGCAAAGGTGAAGGTAATGCACAGAATATCCATTGGAGGATGGATGTGCACGAGCAACGTTTGGATCAGTTGGCAATTGCAATTCAAACGATCCTTGAACGCACGGTACTTGCTGACAAATCTAGCTCTTGCCCGGTGGTCTCGCCAAGTCAGACACCGGAAAGTGATACCAGACCCCTAGGGGGTACTGTTAAAGGGTTAACGGCTTCTGCACCCTTGCCGCTAAGATATGATGGTGACCCTAGTCTCTGCAGAGGGTTTATCAACCAACTCGAAATCTTTATGGAATTGACGGCACACGCATTTCCCAATGATCGTAGTAAAGTGGGGTTTACGATATCTTTGCTCACTGGCAGAGCTTTGGCTTGGGCTAACCCCTTGTGGGAGAATGCTAAACCTTGTACTAAGAACTTTAGAGAATTTGTGCAATCCTTTCGAAGAGTGTTTGAGCCTCCTGGTAGAACCACCTCTGCTGCCAAACGCCTTATGGAGATACATCAGGGCAGGCGTACAGTAGGCGACTACGCCATCGAATTCCGCACATTGGCAGCAGAGGTAGGTTGGAATAACGAGGCATTATTGGCAGCTTTTTCTCAAGGCCTGAATGACCACATTAAGGACGAAATCGCTGCTAAAGATCTACCTATTGATCTAGATGACTACATTGAGTATGTTATGATAATTGACGCCAGAATACCTGAGAGATCAATTGCCTGAGATCGTAAGATACGGTCAAAGAATAATGAGCCTAGTAGCATGTTTTGCCCACCCATCCCTCCCCTTGCATTGAAGTCTAGTGAACCTGTACGGGAGACAAGTGAACCTATGCAAATAGGCTTCACTAGACTAACCAAGGCTGAGAGACTATATCGCAAAAGACAAGGGTTGTGTTTATACTGCGGTAAAAAAGGGCATTTGCTAACTTCCTGTCCGGTACGTCCAGGAAACGCACACACCTAGGGTACCTCGGGGGACAGGCCCTAGGTGGTGTACTATCGTCCCCAGTGTCGGGCACAATGAAACCCACCATACAGGTGGTATTATCTTGGGCACAACGCTCTGTGGAGGTTTTGGCCTTGGTTGACTCTGGTGCAGCAGGGTATTTTATGGATAATACCTTTGCTGAATTGCACGGAGTTCCACGCATTGAAAGAGAAAACCCCTTGACTATTGAAGCAATTGATGGCAGACCCTTAGAACCGCCTCAGGTTATATTTGAATCTATGCCACTGTCTATGACTATTGGGGCACTTCACAGAGAAGAGCAGCAGTTTCAACTGATTAATTCTCCGCACCATGCGGTAATATTGGGATTTCCGTGGTTACAGTTACATAACCCACAATTTGATTGGAAAAAGTGTGAAATTGCTGCTTGGTCCCAGTTTTGTATGGACAAGTGCGTCATCCAGCCTATTAAGGTCCTGTGCACCTCCTCGGCTATACCGGATGTGTACCAACAGTTTGGCGATGTTTTTAGCAAAGGAGAGGCTAGTTTGCTACCCCAGCATAGACCTTATGATTGTTGCATCGAATTGCAGCCTGGGGCAGTACCTCCGAAAGGACGCACTTATCCATTATCTTGTGAGGAAAATAAGGCTATGGAGGATTACATTTCTGATGCCCTTGCTAGAGGGATCATACGAAAATCTACCTCTCCAGCTGGGGCTGGGTTCTTTTTCGTAAAAAAGAAAAATGGCGAATTAAGACCATGCATTGACTACCGGGGCTTGAATAAACTAATGGCAAAAAACGCATACTCAATACCACTCATCACCGAGCTTTTTGACAGGCTCAAGGGCGCTTCGATTTTTACCAAATTGGACCTACGGGCCGCTTACAATCTGGTGCGCATTCGAGCAGGTGATGAGTGGAAGACTGCCTTTAATACTCGAGCTGGGCACTACGAGTATCTAGTAATGCCATTTGGGCTGTGTAATGCCCCCGCAGTTTTCCAGGAACTGATAAACGATGTTCTGAGAGATATGTTACAGACATGTGTTGTGGTTTATCTTGACGATATATTGATTTACTCTCAAGACATGGCACAGCACATCAAAGATGTATCCGCAGTATTGCTACGACTCCGTGAGAACAAATTATTTTGTAAACTGGAAAAATGTGAGTTTCATAGAACTAGTGTGCCATTCTTGGGGTTCATAATTGGCAATGATGGCATTGCCATGGACAAAGATAAGTTGTCAGCTGTCTTACAATGGCCAAAACCCAAGGGTCTTAAAGCCATACAGCGTTTCCTGGGTTTCGCTAATTATTATAGGAGGTTTATTAAGAACTTTTCTTCCATTGTCAAACCTCTGTCCGATCTTACGCACAAGGGTGCTAATCCTTCTTGTTGGCCGGTATCTGCTGAGAATGCCTTTGATAATTTGAAGCTGGCATTTGCTGCGGCTCCTGTGTTATCCCACCCCAATCCTCTACTTCCATTTACGTTAGAGGTTGATGCCTCAGATATTGGGGTTGGGGCAGTACTTTCGCAACGACACGATAAAGGTGGAACTCTCAGACCTTGTGGGTTTTTCTCTAAAAAGTTGACTGTCACTCAAAGCCACTATGAGATAGGTGACAAAGAATTATTGGCCATTATCCTCGCTCTTAAGGAATGGCGTCATTTGCTTGAAGGTACTAAGAATCCTGTATTAATCCTAACAGATCATAAAAATCTGACTGATCTCTCGGAGGCCAAGAGATTGTCCTCCCGTCAGGCCAGGTGGGCACTGTTCCTGTCTCGATTTAATTTCATTGTATCATACTTACCGGGGTCAAAGAATATCAGGGCTGATGCACTGTCAAGACAATTTGAGGCCGACAGTGACAGAGTGGAAGCACCAGCACCTATCATCCAACCTGATAGAATACTGGATACTATACGCACGAGTATCACTTCTCCTTTAGGGGAGGAGATCCTGGCCTCTCAGGGGTCCGCTCCCCATGAAACTCCAGTGGGCAAATGTTTTGTCGCTGAACCATTTCGTACTAGGCTGCTTGAAACCTACCATTCCTCTAAGGCTGCGGGACATATTGGTAGAGACCAATTGTTATGGTCCCTTTCTCAGTTATTTTGGTGGCCTTCCATGAGAAACGATTGTGCCGAATTTACGAATGCCTGTGCCACCTGTGCCCGCGCTAAGACCCCGAGACATCTCCCAGTGGGCTTGCTTCAACCGGTGCCTAATGGCGAACGCCCCTGGTCTCATGTTTCCATTGATTTTATGGGAGAATTGCCTATGTCCAAGGGGTACTCCTTTATATTCATGGTGGTGGACAGGTTTTCTAAAATGGCTCATTTCGTGCCCCTCCGTGGCCTTCCTTCAGCGAAGGAATTGGCAATGGTGTTCGCCAGAGAAGTATTCCGGTTGCATGGAGTGCCTAGGGTACTGGTGTCTGACAGGGGGAGCCAGTTTGTGTCTAGATTTTGGAGGGCATTTTGCCAACAGATGGGCATACAGCTGTCCTTCTCCTCCGCCTACCATCCCCAGACCAATGGAGCCTCTGAACGAGCTAATCAGGGCTTGGAACAATTTCTCCGTTGTTTCGTTACTGACCATCATGATAATTGGTCCGACTTGTTGCCTTGGGCAGAGTTCGCCAGGAACTGTGCGGTCAATTCTTCGTCTGGGAGCTCTCCGTTTCAGATTAATTATGGGTTCCAGCCCTGTTTGTTTCCAGATTCATTTCAGACGCAACAGATTCCAGCTCTGGATGAGCATATCGAGCAACTCCGTTCCACATGGGCACAAGTTCAGAGGGCACTTGATCAGTCATTTCAGCGTCATCAGCGCCATGCTAACCGCAGAAGGCTTCCAGCGGTTTCCTTTCAGGTTGGGGATAGAGTATGGCTTTCCTCCAGAAATCTCAAGCTGCAGGTTCCGTCTAATAAGTTGGCTCCCCGGTTTACTGGTCCATACAGAGTTATTCGTAAAATTAACCCTGTCTCCTATACACTAGACCTACCTGCATCCATGCGTATCCATAATGTGTTCCATGTGTCCCTTCTTAAGCCTCTGGTTTGCAATCGCTATACTACCACACCTGTGGTGCCAGGACCTGTTGAGGTGGAGGGCCAGGAGGAGTACGAGGTTCAGAGCATTATTGATTCCCGTAGGCTTAGAGGAGGGGTACAGTACCTGGTACACTGGAAAGGGTATGGTCCTGAGGATTGATCATGGGTGGATAGTACGGACCTTCATGCACCTAGGCTAACTAGGGCCTTTCATGCCAATTACCCACAGAAACCTAGACCCTATTCTAGGAGAGGGGGTCTTTGAAAGGGGGGTACTATCACGGTGCCCGTGATTGCTGCAGTTCCTTGTCTGTCACCAGTAGGGGGCTGCTATTGGCTGTCTGCAGATAGCCCGCCTCTCATTGCCTATTTAAACCTGGATTGGGCACCCTTTGGGTGCCCTTTCGTGTTGTTTCTGACCTTCTTGCTGTCACTTTGCTAGTGATAGCTGGGCCTCTGTTCCAGTGTTCCTGAGTTCCTGATCTCATGTGTTCCTGAGTTCCTGATCTCTACTGTTCCAGTGTTTCCTGCCTGCTGAGTTGTTCCAGTCCTGGTTCCGGCCTAGTCTCTGGTGTTGCAGTTCCTGCGGTTCTTCTTCTCTGCTGTTTCCTGACCTGACTGATCGTTGCTGGTTCCTGTCATCTCATCGCCTGTCTCCTGTATCCTGGCGACCTCCTGCCCGGTCGCATCGGCGACATTGTTAGTTACTCCAGTGTGCGGTCACCGGTTTGCTCCAAAGCCTATCGGCTGTACAATCCTGTGTTGGTCACAGCGTGCGGACGCTGGTTTGCTCCAAAGCCTTGCGGCTATACAAACTCGCTTGTTACACCAGTGTGCGGTCACTGGTTTGCTCCAAAGCCTATCGACTATACAATCCTGTGTTGGTCCCAGCGTGCGGACACTGGTTTGCTCCTAAGCCTTGCGACTATACAAACTCGCTTGTTACACCAGTGAGCGGTCACTGGTTTGCTCCAAAGCCTATCGGCTATACAATCCTGTGTTGGTCCCAGCGTGCGGACGCTGGTTTGCTCCAAAGCCTTGCGGCTATACAAACTCGCTTGTTACACCAGTGTGCGGTCACTGGTTTGCTCCAAAGCCTATCGGCTACACAATCCTGTGTTGTTCCCAGCGTGCGGACGCTGGTTTGCTCCAAAGCCTTGCGGCTATACAAACTCGCTTGTTACACCAGTGTGCGGTCACTGGTTTGCTCCAAAGCCTATCGGCTATACAATCCTGTGTTGGTCCCCGCGTGCGGACGCTGGTTTGCTCCAAAGCCTTACGGTTATACAAACTCGCTTGTTACACCAGTGTGCGGTCACTGGTTTGCTCCAAAGCCTATCGGCTATACAAGTCAGTATTGGTCCCAGCGTGCAGACGCTGGTTTGCTCCAAAGTCTTGCGGCTTTACTACTCCCTGTTGGTCTCAGTGTGTGTGTACACTGGGTTGCTTACGATCCTGTCAATTTGCCATTACCATCTGACTGCTGCTACTATCTCTGGGCTGCCCTGCCCGGTATTGGTAAGGCCGGTAGAACCTTTTGCCACATTCCATCTGAGGTTGCCTTACCCGGTATTGGCAGGGCCGGTAGAGCCTACATTGTGAATCTTTTGAGGCTGCCTTGCCCGGTAATTTGGTAAGGCCGGTAGAACCGTTATGCTATTCCATCTGCAGGTTGCCTTACCCGGTATTGGCAAGGCCGGTAGAGCCTAACATTCTGCTTCTTCAGACTGTCCTGTCCGGTATATTGACAGGACCGGTAGAGTCTGCATTCTGTCTTGTTATATTCTGTATGTATCTGTATGTATGTGTTTGCCATCCTACGTTATCAATTTATTATTTCAATAAAATTGATTTTTACCTAAAACTTGTGTCTGAGAGTCATAATAAACCGTGACACACAGCTATAGAAGCATAGGTGAAAACTGCCAAGGACTTCAGAAGTAGAACATCAAAACAGGATATTGTTAAACGTTGTAAGAATTCCTTATATGGAGAGTCAAGATTGGCCAAAGAAATTGTAAAGATCTATTTTGGACTACCATATTATTCCTAACTCTACTTCGGGCATATATCCTTTAGAACTCTGGGTGGTTGAAAATTCTGAACTAAAATACCTGTGTTACAATTTCATCCCTTCAATATATCAGAGACAAAACATCAGAGCCGGATCATAGGCAAGGCGCACTAGGCGCCTGCCTAGGGCCCGGTCAAGTTGGGGGGCCTGCTCAGAGGAACTCTGAGCAATGCTATTCCACTTATCTCCCGGGTGCTAGGAGACGCAAACGTCGAATTTGCTTTGTTTCACACAGCTGACCCTGCAGTAGTGTGAGGCTGTGTGATGCCTGCATCGTATCCTGGGCTGGCACTATTCACAATAAGGTAGATCAGGTGGGTGAGGGGTCACATGCTGAAAGCCAGTCAGCCAATAGGCATTGCTGAAAGGGAGATCAACGACAACGTGGTGACGTTGCCGTCATAGGGTATGAGGAGCGGGAGAAGCAGTGGAGGGCCCACATCTGACTCCTGTGTTACATGCTACAGCCTACAAGCAGGTAAGGCCTCATGCCCATGAAACTTGCAGTACATATGGGAAGAGCCATGTATCTGGCTCATTGCACTGGACTCTGACATAGAGGTGTAGGGGCATGGTCAGTGGTGGCACACTGCCAGCAAGGGCAGCATCGGAATTTGGTAGATGAGCAGGCAACTCCATCCCTTGTCACACACTTACTGTGAGAGCAGGCATGCAGTTCATATCCTTATTTGAAAGGAAGCATGTGATAAGGGGGTGTGGATTGCAGCTGGAGTTGCAGATTTCTGCTCCCACGTCAGGTTTTCGTAGTGCCCTAGCATATCTCAGTCTGCCCCACCAATGAAAAACAACACAGGGAGGCTCACCTACCCCACCCCCTTGACCCGAATCATGTGATGCTGTCTGGTTCTACTGACATAAGATCCTCTGCTGAGGAGATGGAGGAAGAGAGATCTTCAGTTACACTTTGATTGTTTTATTGCCAGGTATAAGATTGGGACATTAACTTATTTGCTGTTCGTTAATGGAGAGGAGGGCTGAAGGCTGAGATGGTGGAGGGAGTTGGGAGACCTCTAGTGGAGGGGGATAAGGGTTGTAGTCATGGGGAGCAAAAGGCCATATGGCGCTAATGACTGTGGAGATGTGGAACTCTGATAGGTGCTGTTGACTGTGTCAGTGTGGGGGCTGAGGTCTGGGGTGCTGACCGTGCTGTGAACATTGGTGATAGAGGACTGTGGGCTATGATGAAGAAGGGACATAAGATTTGTGGGGGCTAATCATGATGTGAAACTGGTATTGGGGGCTGTAGTGGGATAAACAGTCTGTTGGCAGCAGGGTCTGTGTTGGGGGCAGCTGAAAGCTGCAAGGGAAGGATGCAACCTCATTAGGGGAGGAGGGCTGGGGACTCAGCATGGGAGGCATCTCTAAAAATAAGCATACTGGCTTAACACTTTAAGTGCCAGGGGGCGGACAAAGCTTTGAACATGCCTCTGGAATTCAAAGGGCTAATTGGGGTGAAGGAGAGGATGGCAACCTAATTTTATTACTTTTTCTTATTTAACCTATTGAGTGACAGGCTGTCAAGCATATTGAACACTCCTCTGGCACCCAGAAGGTTAATATAATGTAAGGGTAATGTCTCCTCACTTCTCTCCCCATTACCACCTCCCATGTATTTATCCCCATTGCCCCTGTTTCTCCCCATTAGCACCTCCCATGACTTGATATATCATAATGGATGTGGCCGTGTTTTGGTGCGGGGTAGCAGCATTTCATCCTTGGACCCAGGCAGCACAATGTCTTGTGCAGGCCCTGAGCATTTGAACTATTATCTGTGTTCAGCTTGCAGTGGTCTCACACATTTGATATTTTCTCTGCACTCTTACCCAAGGTCCCCTGCTGTGTACCCCAGTTCCCTACCCACAGCCCCAACAGGTTCAGTGTGTATTATACAATGTCTGTGTTATGTTTAATCTAATGTGTTTGTGTGTGCTACATAGTCTGAGACATGCATTGTAAATCTGATAGAGGGCCACGTGTGTCACTTGTGACGGGGTTTAACCCCTTGAGTGCCTGAGTGTTATGCAATACTTTGCAAAGCAATACATTTCATGCACTTCTGGCACTCAGGGTGTTAATATTTTGGATGAATAGAACTGCAATCTATTTTGCATGGAATGGTTATAATAGGTGTGAGACACTAGCTGGGGGCTGTGTGTGTCTGGGGGGAGCATTCTGATGATTGATGATTGGGGCAGAGGGCTGTTTTGGTTGTGTAAGGTGTTTTTTTTTGTGGAGTCTGGTTGTGATGGAAGTTGAGGACTGTTGGTGAGGAGCTGATGACTGTGACTTTGGGAAGGGCTCGGGCTACTGACATTGGGGTGGAATGCTCTAATGGTGTATGGGACAAACTAAAATTCCCTGCATTCCCACTGACTAAAAAGGGGCTTTTAACCTGCTGACTGCTAGAGAGATCTCCAACTTATTGCTTCACAGTGTATTGGAGACTTCTCTTGCATTCATGGGGTGAAAAGCCTCATTTAAATCAATGGTATTGTTTGTCTTCTATACAGCAGTCAGGTGTATCTATATAATCACTGTGTGTGATAGAAGCACTTACCTAGATAGGAGTCCATCACACAGCAGTCAGGTGTATCTATATAGTTACTGTGTGTGACAGAAGCACTTACCTAGATAGGAGTCCATCACACAGCAGTCAGGTGTATCTATATAGTTACTGTGTGTGACAGAAGCACTTACCTAGGTAGGAGTCCATCACACAGCAGTCAGGTGTATCTATATAATTACCGTGTGTAACAGAAGCACTTACATACGTAGGAGTCTCTTATTCAATACTAATGTGTATATGTATAATGCATTTAATACATAAGTAGTCATAACATTGCAGTCTTTGTGGTATTTCTAGTTTAACACTTTCATTTGTATGCTCTGTGGTGTCACTTATATAGCCCTATTTCAATTATAAACTCTATTGTACATTTTTAATATATTTAAAGCAGTAATTTTGTTTTCAGTTAAGTTGGTACTAGTACCTCTACCCACAGTAACAATGGGCCAAATGAGACAGGGTTGCAGCAAGGGTGTGTGTGTGTGTGTGTGTGGGGGGGGGGGTAATAGGCCTGAGTTTGAGGGGGGGCCCAATTTGGGATCCTGCCTAGGGCCCCATTGAGTCTTAATCCGGCTCTGCAAAACATTAACCCCTTAACTACCAGTGACATGTCAGGACAGTCACTGCTGTTTTTGCCTAAAGGACCAGTGTCGGTCCTGACACATCACATATTTTTTACTCACATCGCTCCTGCGTGAGAGCTGTGAGTAGTAGAGGGGACTAAAATTGACCACTCCAAGGCCGGAGCAGTCACTATCAGTTCCGTATCAGCATGTCAAACTTTGCTATGTGGTCCTTAAAAGATGACATACGGAAACTACTGTCAACAATAATATACCAACCAAAATGCCATTCCCAACAAAGTCTTCTTTGGCAAGGAGATAAATAACTTTTAGAAAAAGAACAGCACAGCAAGTGTTACAGTTTGTTTAAGCCTCAACCATATTGGTTTAAAAGAGAGAAGAGGAGCACAATTAATTCTGGAGGACATAGAAGAAGGGACACTTGTTCATATTTCTTTTTGTTTTCAAAACGTTTGTTGAGCCAGAAAATCAATAGAGGAACACGCAGTAGAAGACAATGTGGATACAACAGAAAACAGTGCTAGAGAATTATCTACATCAAAACCACACACTGCACATCCCTACAGAGTCATTAAACCACCTGTATGAGATACATTAAGGGGTGATGCTATGGCAGTGTGTGTTTGTCAAGGGTTGGGTTCAGTCCTGGGCCCAATGCTTTTTAATTTGTTTATTAATGATCTAGAAGTGGGAACTGAAAGTACATCAGCTGGATGTTTTTTTCTCTGCAGAAGTATTTAGATAAAATGAGTGAATGGGCAGAAACTGGCAGATGATATTTAATGGAGATAAATGTAAGGTTATGCATTTGAGCTGTAGAAACAAACATGCTACATATATACTAAATGGGATACCACTTGGGGAATCCTCATTAGAGAAAGATTTAGGAGTACTGATAGACAATAGACTTCACAGTAGTGTGCAGAGTCAATTAGCTGCTGCAGGAGCAAATAGGGTACTATCTTGCATAAAAAGAGGTGTCAATGCAAGAGAGGCTAATATTATCATACTTCTTTATAAATCCTTGGTAAAGACTCATCTAGAATATGGAGTACAATTTTGGGCACCAGTACTTAAAAAATACATTGTTGAACTGGAAAAAGTGTAGAGACATGCAACAAAACTGTTAAAGGGATTGGAGGATCTGGGTTATGAGGTGAGACTAGCCAAACTGGATTTGTTTACATTAAAGAACAGACGTCTAAGGGGTGATATGATTACCATTTACAAATACATTCAAGGTCAATACATAGAACTAGCCAATTAATTATTAACACAAAGAGATGAGCTAAGAACGAGAGGTCATCCACTTCGACTAGAGGAAAGGAGCTTTTGACTGAAACAATGGCAGGGATTTTTTTACAGTAAGGGCGGTAAAGCTATGGAATTATTTTCCTTGGGATGTTATACTTGCAGATAATGCAACTGCTTTAAAAAACAAAACAAAACAATGGATGCCTATCTAGCACAGAACAATATTGAAAATGATGGCAGATGGCTTCAACGCAGATAGGTTGTTTTGTTGATCCAGGGAACTATCTGACTGCCATTTGGAGTCAGAAAGGAATTTTTTTACCCACTGGGGGCTAAATCGGAATTGGCTTCAGTTTTTTGGGGGGGGGGTTGCGTTTTTTTGTCCGCCTCTGAATCAACAGGGGCATTTTTTTGCATGGGCTGGACTTGATGTACGCATGTCTTTTTTTCAGCCTCGTCAGCTATGTAACTATATGTGTGATGAGCACATCTCCTTAGATGACATACTCACTAAGAATTAGGGATGCGAGGGTAGGAAGTGAGACCCTGATGTGTTGGGGAGGAAAGGGGAGTGGTTAGAGGATGCAGAGTGACTGCAGCAACAAGAACAGCAGCCAGCACTTAACACTTTAGGTGTCAGTGGGGTAAGCAATACATTGCAGGCTTCCACTTTCAGGTTTCCTACAAAATATGTGGTGTACACTAAACTGCAGTGCCCTCAGCAAATCAAAATCCCTCCAACATATAGATCTCCTATGTGATGGCTGGGTGGCTTAACAATAGAATAATCCTTGTGCAGTGTGTCTGGTAATGTAACTTTTGCTGGCATCCTCTCACATTCACTCATCTTGTCTCATCTCAGTGGAAGGCATTTGAATATTATGGTGATGTGAGGAGTGACCACATATAGCTCAAACAATGTTGTGATATCTTGAGCTCTAGGGAAGGGGGATGGGAATAAATGTTTGACAACTCTGATTTCAATCTGTGTGCTCTCCATGTCCCAAACTCCAGGCACATTCAGAGAGCAGTATGCTTTCCCGTTATTTCACCACTGGAGACTGCTAAGAACTTCTGGGGGGGAGAATTCACTAAGTGGTGATAAAGAGGTTATAAAACAGAGATGACTTCTCTAGTTTATTGCTTCTCCAATATTTATGTTACTCTATAGAGCCTATGCACTAAGGCAGTGGTTCTCAACCTGTAGGTCGCGACCCCATCGAGGGTCGAATGAAGATATTCTAGGGGGTCGCCTAAAACCATCAGAAAATTGTTTTTTTGTCTATTCTTATCTGTAAAACTTGTAATTGTACAAATTTATTCCTCTGGTAGTTAGTAGTTTCTTGCTATAACTGTCATTCGATAGATGTTGGCAGACAATATAATCATAATGATTTCAAACATTTCAATTCTCGTAACTTTATTATTTTTAAAGCGGAACTTTAAGCATAAGTAAAGTCGCTCTGCATTAATTAGGCAGGTGGCGACTAGCTTAATGATAGGTATGTTACCGCTTAGATAGAATTACTCCATTATAAAGAAATTCTTACTGTTCCAAAACTGACGGCCATAACAGTAGCAAAATTACAGCGATGAAGGAACAAAGAAAATAATTTTACTGTTAGGGGTCGCCACAACTTGGGAAATTTTATCAAAGGGTCGCGGCACTAGAAAGGTTGAGAACCACTGCACTAAGGTTTCTTTTGGAGATCTTATTGCATAGGCTCTATAGAATAACATAGGAACTGGAGAAGTGTTAAACTGGAGAAGTCATCTCGACTTTATCACCTTTTTAGCACTGCTTAGTGAATACTCCCCCCAGAAGTTCTTAACAGTCTCCAGTGGTGAAATGAAGACAGGGAAGGCATACTGTTCTCTGAATGTGCCTGGTTTTAGTGTCTCTGTGACTTGAGATTGCAGTCCCACAGTGAAACTGACACTCATTGTACTATTGACTTGTTCCAATATCTTCTCCCTCTCACAGCTCTCTCCATCATCAGCAAAGGATTAGTATTTTAGCATCTAGCTACCCAGCTATCACAGAGAAGATATAAATTGGATTGTTGATTTGTTGGGGGCAGTTCAGTTAAGTGTAGACAACATATTTTCTTGTAAGCCTGTGAATGGTATGCATTGCATTTATCTGCAATGCATTTCTTGCCTCACTGGCACTCAAAGGAGAGGGGCTGTATTCATGGCTGTAGCTACATAAAGAGCTACAGGGAGACGCCAACATTGCCAACCTCAAGCTGAAGATACTGGGACTGTGACCTACGACAGCAAAGGCTACCACTGGACCTTAGTGCATGTGGAGATGTGCCATGTTACCATGTAAACACACCCACAAAAATACGACACTGGCTTATTAACCTGTATTTTCATACACAAATTAGACATTGCTGAACAAAATCATAAACCAGTCAAAGCCATGGCGGATTCATGATGATGCCGGTGGATTGTACTGAACTGGTAGTAGATTCACAGGAATATGATGGTGAAGACACCTTAGTGCATGCTGTCAGTATACCATCAACACCACTTAGACACCATATTGATACTCTGGTTTATCACCTCTTAGTGCATCCCTCCCCGCCACAGTTTATGGACAAAAGTTAGATAGATAGATAGATAGATAGATAGATATTGTTCATACAGTTAGCTTACCATAAAATCTCACGTATAATATGCACAATTTTGCCCCTCTTCACCTTGTGTGAAGTGTGGTGTGTGTATTATACACAAGAGAAAATAAAAAAAAAGTTTCCATTGAGCACTGATTCCCTCCCTCCCTGCTTACCCATATCTTCCTTGCAAGACATTACCATTGGCAAGGCAGAAAAGGTTGTGCCAGGGCAAAGATGGAAGAGGGCGTCATGCTTGCATCTGTCAGGCTGCCGAAATTGCACTGCAGAGGAGGAGGATATGGATCTGCAGGGAGAGAAGCAGTGCTCAATGGAAATGTTTTTGTGTGTGACAGGGGAAAACAAGGGTGAGTATTATACATAGGCACTCTTGTTTTCCCCTAAACTCTTTGGTATAATGTACACCTGGGTATTATACACAGGTGCGTATTATGCCCGAGACTTTATGGTATCTCTTTAGATGTTCAATTAATATTTTTAAGTAAATGTACAAATTACTTAAAGGGATAGTAATACTTTGTTTTATCTTTATTTTATTTTGTAGGCATTAAAAAAACATGAAGAACGATATAAGTCTTATCTCTCAAACCTTTATGGTTTAAGAGATATTCACAAGCAAAGTTTCCCCCTCCCGCCCTTTTACCTAGTGTAAGCCATCTCTTCTCAGATGTGGATCTGGTTGTAAGACCAGACAGATAACAGCAGGGGACAATTTTCTTTCTATTAGAACAATGAAAGCCCTTCCCCCCTTGACAAGCTTTTCAGGTTTTTCCCTTATCTTAATTGAAGATTGTCCCTCTCTGCAGCCTACCTGGGCACCTCCCTTCTGATCTGGCTGAACAGGGGGCGGGGGATACTTTGCATGTGAATATCTCTTAAACCATAAATGTTTGAGAGATAAGACTTATATCGTTATTCATGTTTTTTTAATGCCTACAAAATAAAATAAAGATAAAACGAAGTATCACTATCCCTTTAAGGAGGAGACAGATTGTAGTGTCTCTCTGGTTAGCACAGTGTTAACGATTTAGCAACATACAAATTGTAACATTTTAATGAGCCTCACTCTCTGTAGATATCCTGTGTGTAGTTTTCTTGCTAGAGAATCAAGCAGTGAAGAAGCTGCAGTGAAGACTGTGTCTATTTACCTGTTCAATTAACCTGTGAAATGCCTGCAAGATTTGATATATGTTGTACAGAGACAACTGATCTTACTACTTCATATCTTTTAAATGAGAATCTCATTCATTTTTATTAACACGTAAAATTACAGTGTATTGGTTTCTGCATTTTAATTGTACTCCAGCAGTGGCATAACCAGTCATTGAACTGTTACAGTGAAAAAATTGAAAAATATTTTTACAAGGGCATAACTAGCACCTATTGTACTCTGGGCACTTGGGGCTCCCTTGGGTACCAATCACACCCCTGTATCCCCTGTATGTATTTCGGTGCTTTAGCTCGTGAAATTAATTTATGTTTCTAAATACATGTTTTATGATAGGGTTAAATACTAAGTGTTTAAAAATGATATATAAGACAAGTATGAGAATAAAACAGCTGAGCAGACTGGGAACTTATATCCATAATCAGAAAGCACATTCTGGGACAAACCAAGTGCACCAAAAGGGACCAATAACATTTCCCAGAATTACCATTGATTTATCCCTTTGAGTGCTAGAGGGGTATCTGACACATCACCCCTGGCAATCAAATGGTTAAATGGGGCTACGTGAATGATAAAGAGGTCTTCAACCAGGGGCCACTCCTTGAGATTAGCGGAAAGGAGGTTTCAACTTCAGCAGAGGAGAGGGTTTTTTACTAGTGTTGAGCGAGCACCCCGATGCTCGGGTGTTCGGGTGCTCTGACCGAGCACCCCCGGAGGCTCGAGTGCTCTGCCGAGCACCCGAACCCCATTTAATTAAATGGGAGGACTCGAGCATTACACCAGGCACCCCCTGCTCTGATGAGGGGAGGGTGCCTGGTCAATGCCCCCCTTCATCTCCACAATGCCCCTCTTCCACAATGTCCCCCTTCCACAATGTCCCCCTTCCACAATGTCCCCCTTCATCTCCGCAATGCCCCCTTCATCTCCGCAATGCCCCCCTTCCACAATGTCCCCCTTCATCTCCGCAATGTCCCCCTTCATCTCTGCAATGCCCCCTTCATCTCCGCAATGCCCCCCTTCCACAATGTCCCCCTTCCACAATGTCCCCCTTCATCTCCGCAATGTCCCCCTTCATCTCCGCAATGCCCCCTTCATCTCCGCAATGCCCCCTACCTCCAGTCCCTGGTGGTCCAGCGGAGCGTCTGTAAGATCTGTGCCTCCTTCGGCACAGATCCCTGCCACCCGAACATGGCGGGCGAGCACATGGCGGTACTCGTACGAGTACCGCCATGTGCCGAGCAGAGCGATGCTCGAGCCGATCCGAGCATCGGCCGAGCATGCTCGCTCAACACTATTTTTTACAGAAAGGTCTGTTAAATTATGGAATTCCTTGTCCAATTATATGGTTATGGCAGATACAATGGATACATTTAAGAGATGATTAGATACATTTCTTTCAAAAGGGACCATACAGGGTTATACTGTGTATCAGTAGACAGCACAAGAAAATAACAAGAAAGCGGCATTTAAACATTACAAAGCTGAGGGATCAGCAGAGGCATTTGCAGAATACAAAAATGTCAACAAAACCTGTAAAAAGGCTATTAAATTAGCTAGACTGGAGAATGAAAAAAATATTGCTAAGGAGAGCAAAAGCAACCCAAAAAAATTCTTTAAATACATTAATGGCAAAAAATTAAAGTCTGATAATGTTGGGTCCTTGTTAGCTGAAACGGGTGAGATGGTCAAAGGTGACAGAGAGAAGGCAGATATTTTAAATAATTTCTTTTCTTCTGTTTTTACCAAGGAAGACCCATTGGACAAGAATCTGCAAACTACTTTTACAGAACAGTCACAGCAAGCATGGGACTGGCTAACACAAGAAAAAGTGTTAAAACAATTGAATGGTGTCAAGGTAGACAAAGCTCCGGGGCCAGATGGTATAAACCCACGGGTACTTAAAGAGCTAAGTCAGACCCTGGCCAGACCGATATATCTGATTTTCAGGGATTCTTTTATTTCTGGTATGGTGCCCATGGATTGGCGTAAAGCAGATGTGGTGCCCATATTTAAAAAGGGATCAAAGTCGCAGCCAGGAAATTACAGACCCGTAAGCTTGACATCTGTGGTAGGGAAGCTGTTTGAAAGGTTGCTAAGGGAATATATTCAAGAATTCTGCTGGAACAGGAATATCATTAGCAATAGCCAACATGGCTTTGTGAAAGATAGGTCTTGTCAAACGAACTTGATCGCATTTTATGAAAAAGTAAGTAATAATATAGATGAGGGAGAGGCGGTTGACGTGATCTATTTAGACTTTGCCAAGGCATTTGATACGGTTCCACACAAGAGGTTACTGTACAAATTGAATGAAATAGGACTAGGGCAAAATGTTTGTGAGTGGATTGGAAATTGGCTGAAAGATAGAATGCAAAGAGTGGTAGTAAATGGCAAGTTCTCCAGTTGGATAAACGTGATAAGTGGAGTGCCTCAGGGATCTGTCCTGGGTCCTCTTCTTTTTAATTTGTTTATTAATGACCTCCCAGAGGGCATAGGAAGCCATGTATCAGTGTTTGCCGATGACACAAAATTAAGTAAGGTAATAAAGTCTGAACTGGATGTGTCTTCATTACAAGAGGACTTGGACAAATTGAGTAACTGGGCAGGCAAATGGCAAATGAGATTTAATATAGACAAGTGTAAAGTTATGCATTTTGGGTATAATAATAAAAATGCAACATATAGTTTAAATGGTGTTTCTCTGGGGAAATCTACTAATGAAAAGGATTTAGGAGTAATGGTAGACAATAGTGATGAGCGAGCACCCCAATGCTCGGATGTTCGGGTGCTCTGACCGAGCACCCCCTGAGGCTCGAGTGCTCGGCCGAACACCCGAGCCCCATTGAAGTCAATGGGAGGACTCGAGCATTACACCAGGCACCCCCTGCTCTGATGAGGGGAGGGTGCCTGGTCCATAGGAAAAGGGCAGAAAAAGATGGAAACACTACAGAAATGGTTCAGGGACAGCATAGGGAGGATGTCTGGATGCACCTTGGACTCCAACATCGCTGCTGGGAACGATCTTTCGCCCGTAGTACGCCATTTTTACAGACTGACCGTAAAACACACAAAAAGGAAAATAAAAACGACTTTAGGCGAAAAATTGTTACCAAACAGTATTTGCTGTATATTTACTTGTATATCATCTGCAAATTCTCCCAAAAATTTCATCGATTTTCTGAAGTGAGGCCATGATTAAGAGGGAAACGTGCGCAGAGGCAAATTATCCCAAAAATTTCCTTGATTTTCAGAACTGAGGCCATGATTAAGAGGGAAACGTGCGCAGAGGCAAATTCTCCCAAAAATTTCCTTGATTTTCAGAACTGAGGCCATGATTAAGAGGGAAACGTGCGCTGAGCTGACCATCTAAAACATTATGGGTGAGGGTCTGCTGCAGAGCTGACCATCCTAAACATTATATGCGAAGGCCCGCTAGTGAGCTGACGCTATAAAACATTATATGAGAGGGCCCGCTAGAGAGCTGACCCAATAAAACATTATATGAGAAGGCCCGCTGGTGAGCTGACCTATATAAAAATTGTCAAACAGGGCCCGCTGGTGAGCTGGCCCTATATAAAAATTATATCACAGGGCCCGCTGGTGAGCTGGCCCTATATAAAAATTATATCCCAGGGCACGCTGGTGAGCTGGCCCTATATAAAAATTATATCCCAGGGCATATGGAAGAGGAGGAGGAGGATGAGAACATTAAGAGTCAACCATATACCCGTTTTTGGGGTGGAAGGGGTGAATGGGAATACAGAGTATTCCCATCATTGTAAATAACATATATAAAGTGAGTTTATGTTCCCCCGGGGCTTTCCTCCAGTGGAGTGGAGAAGTCAGGGGAAATCCAGGCCTTGTTCATTTTTATAAGTGTCAACCTATCAGCATTGTCGGTGGAAAGGCGGATACGCTTATCTGTTATGATGCCACCAGCAGCACTAAATACCCGCTCAGACAGAACGCTGGCGGCAGGGCAGGCCAGCACCTCCAAGGCGTAGAGTGCCAGTTCATACCACGTGTCCAGCTTGGACACCCAGTAGTTGTAAGGCACAGAGGGATCATTGAGGACGCTGACACGGTCTGCTACGTACTCCTTCACCATCTTCCAAAACTTTTCCCTCCTTGTGACACTAGGCTGCGCATCAGGGTGAGGGTGCTGGCGGGGTGTCATGAAGGTGTCCCACGCCTTGGAGAGTGTTGCCCTGCCTTTCTCGGAACTGCTGTGTGCTCCCCTTTTCTCCCCTTCTCGGTTGGCCAAGGTAGCACGTACTCTGCCGCCAGCGTTGTCAGATGGAAAATTTTGGAGCAATTTTTCAACAAGAACCTTCTGGTATTGCACCATTTTGCTTGTCCTCTCCACCGGAGGAATGAGAGATGAGAAATTCTCTTTGTAGCGGGGGTCCAGAAGGGTGAACACCCAGTAATCCGTGTTGTCTAAAATGCGTACAACGCGTGGGTCACGGGAAAGGCAGCCTAACATAAAGTCAGCCATGTGTGCCAGAGTACCAACAGTCAAGATTTCGCTGTCCTCACCAGGAGGCTGACTCTCAATATCCTCATCCTCTTCCTCCTCTTCTGCCCACCCACGCTGAAGAGATGGAACTAAAGTTCCATGGCTACCCTCTGTAGCGGAGGCAACCGTGTCTTCCTCCTCCTCCTCCTCCTCCTCCTCCTCCTCCGCCTCCTCCAATTGTCGCTGAGAAGACGAAGTGAGGGTGCTCTGGCTATCACCTTGTGTAAGCTCTTCCTCCCCCATTTCCACCTCTTCCACATGCAAAGCGTCGGTTTTAATTGTGAGCAGCGAGCGTTTCAGTAGACACAGAAGTGGGATGGTTACACTGATAATAGCGTTATCGCCGCTCACCATCTGTGTCGATTCCTCAAAATTGCGTAAAACCTCGCAGAGGTCTGACATCCATTCCCACTCCTCACTTCTGATTACAGGAAGTTGAACGGAGAGGCGACGACCGTGTAACAGCTGGTACTCCACTACTGCCCTCTGCTGCTCACAAAGCCGGGCCAACATGTGGAAGGTGGAGTTCCAGCGCGTGCTCACGTCACACAGCAGCCGGTGAGCTGGCAATTGTAAGCGCTGCTGCAGCTTCAACAGGCCGGCCGAAGCTGTAGATGACTTACGGAAATGTGCACACACGCGGCGCACCTTGGTCAAGAGATCATGCACATTGGGGTAGGTTTTTAGAAATCGCTGAACCACTAAATTAAATACATGCGCTAGGCATGGTACGTGTGTGAGCTTGCCGAGCTCCAAAGCCGCCACCAAGTTACGCCCATTATCACACACAACCATGCCTGGTTGCAGGTTGAGTGGCGAGAGCCACTGCTCGGTCTGGTGACTAATCCCCTGCAACAGCTCTGAGGCCGTGTGCTGTTTGTCCCCAAGGCAGATCAGCTTCAGCACGGCCTGTTGACGCTTCCCCACTGCAGTGCTACACTGCTTCCAGCTACTGGCTGATGGGGGAGTGGCGGTGTGTGTAGAGAATTCGGAGGTGGAAACGGAGGAGGAGGAGCCAATAACGTAGGTGCTGGTGGAAACCCTGATGGAGGTAGGGCCCGCAATCCTCGGCGTGGGTAGCACCCGTGCCATCCCAGGGTCCGAGTCGCTCCCAGCCTCCACGACATTCACCCAGTGTGCCGTCAGGGAAATGTAGCGTCCCTGGCCACAAGCACTTGTCCATGTGTCAGTCGTTAAGTGGACCTTCCCAGTAACTGCGTTGGTCAGGGCACGGGTGATGTTACGGGACACATGGTGGTGTAATGCGGGGATGGCACACCGGGAAAAGTAGTGGCGGCTGGGGACCGCGTACCGAGGGACAGCTGCTGCCATCAGGCTGCGGAAGGACTCAGTGTCCACAAGCCTAAATGGCAGCATTTCGATGGCCAGTAATTTTGAAAGGTGTGAAGTTAGTGCTATGGCCTGTGGGTGGGTGGCTGGGTATTTTCTCTTGCGCTCAAATGCCTGGGGTAACGACATTTGGATGCTGTGCTGGGACAGGGAAGTGGATGTGGTCGCTGATGGTGCTTCAGATGGTACAGGTGCAGGGCGGGAGGTATGCGGGCCTGCGCCTTCGACAGGCGATTGGCCGGCACCGAAAACAGGGGAAGAGGAGGCAGTGGTGTGGCCTGCAGACACAGATGGGCGATCCAGGCGTTCCTCCCACTTACTACGGTGCTTGGATGCCATGTGTCGGATCATGCTGGTGGTGGTGAGGTTTCTAGTGTTCATGCCTCGGCTCATTCTGGTGTGGCACAGGTTGCAAACTACAAATCTTTTGTCGTCCGCACTTTCCTTAAAAAAACGCCATACCGCGGAACACCTACCCCTTGGCAAGGTAGATTTACGCAAGGGGGTGCTCCGTGGAACATTTGCGGGCCGGTTTGGTGCGGTCCGCCTTCTTTCTGTAGCCACACCACTGCCTCTTCCAGCCTGTTGCGGTGCTGCAGATGGCTCACCCTCAGGACTGCTGTCATCGCTCGGCTCTACACCTTCCCAGGTGGGGTCAGTCACCTCATCGTCCACCAAGTCCTCCTCCACTTCCTCACTCTGATCATCCTCCTCAAGTCTTGATCCCACCACATACTCGGTCATTGACAACTGTATAACATTCTCCTCAACAAGGTCTTGAGAAGGAAATAGTGGTTGATTTAATGGCAACTGTGTCTCATCATCATCATCATCATCCACTACTTCCTTTGACCTTAAATGCCGTTCACATCTGTCATCTTCTTGTGATTGGGTAGCCTCTAGAGGTTGTGAATCAGGGCACAAGATGTCATGTTCCTCTGCAAGCGTGCTTGGAGAGAGGGTCAAATGAAGGATTGGTGATGAGACGAGCTCATCACTATATCCCAGTGTGGGATCACTTCTTTGACCAGACCGTGTATGGTGGGAGGAAGGATGATCAGAGTGAGGATTATGTTGACCAGACTCTTGGCTACTGAGAGTGGACTTGGTGGAAGACAGGGTGGTGCTTAACCGACTGGAAGCAGTATCAGCTGTCATCCAACCGACCACCTGTTCGCACTGGTCGGACCTCGAGAGTGATGTCCTGCGACGCCCTGTGAAATCAGACATGAAGCTAGGTATGGTGGATGTCTTTCTTTCTTGTGCTCTGGCACCAGGCACAGTTTCTCCGCGTCCTGACCCGCGCCCTGAACTTTCAGGATCACGTCCACTTCCCCGTCCCTTTTTACCCGCCTTCTTCATCTTACACGATATATATGACTTTAATATATATGAGTTTGAAAACTTAACAGTATTTCTTACTATTCTGCAACTCTGCAGAGTACACAGAATAGGCTGCTAAACGGCGGTGAAACACACTGAATGGAATATGTGACTTTAATATTTGAGTTTGAAAACTTAACAGTATTTCTTACTATTCTGCAACTGTTCAGAGTACACAGAATAGGCTGCTAAACGGCGGTGATACACACTGAATGGAATATGTGACTTTAATATTTGAGTTTGAAAACTTAACAGTATTTCTTATTATTCTGCAACTGTGCAGAGTACACAGAATAGGCTGCTAAACTGCGGTGAAACACACTGAATGGAATATGTGACTTTAATATTTGAGTTTGAAAACTTAACAGTATTTCTTACTATTCTGCAACTCTGCAGAGTACACAGAATAGGCTGTTAAACGGCGTTGAAACACACTGAATGGAATATGTGACTTTAATATTTGAGTTTGAAAACTTAACAGTATTTCTTATAATTCTGGAACTGTACAGAGTACACAGAATAGGCTGTTAAACGGCGGTGAAAGACACTGAATGGAATATGTGACTTTAATATTTGAGTTTGAAAACTTAACAGTATTTCTTATAATTCTGGAACTGTACAGAGTACACAGAATAGGCTGTTAAACGGCGGTGAAAGACACTGAATGGAATATGTGACTTTAATATTTGAGTTTGAAAAATTAACAGTATTTCTTACTATTCTGCAACTCTGCAGAGTACACAGAATAGGCTGTTAAACGGCGTTGAAACACACTGAATGGAATATGTGACTTTAATATTTGAGTTTGAAAACTTAACAGTATTTCTTATAATTCTGGAACTGTACAGAGTACACAGAATAGGCTGTTAAACGGCGGTGAAAGACACTGAATGGAATATGTGACTTTAATATTTGAGTTTGAAAAATTAACAGTATTTCTTACTATTCTGCAACTCTGCAGAGTACACAGAATAGGCTGTTAAACGGCGTTGAAACACACTGAATGGAATATGTGACTTTAATATTTGAGTTTGAAAACTTAACAGTATTTCTTATAATTCTGGAACTGTACAGAGTACACAGAATAGGCTGTTAAACGGCGGTGAAAGACACTGAATGGAATATGTGACTTTAATATTTGAGTTTGAAAACTTAACAGTATTTCTTATAATTCTGCAACTGTACAGAGTACACAGAATAGGCTGTTAAACGGCGGTGAAAGACACTGAATGGAATATGTGACTTTGATATTTGAGTTTGAAAAATTAACAGTATTTCTTACTATTCTGCAACTCTGTAGAGTACACAGAATAGGCTGTTAAACGGCGTTGAAGCACACTGAATGGAATATGTGACTTTGATATTTGAGTTTGAAGACTTAACAGTATTTCTTCCTATTCTGCAACTCTGCACACTACACAGAATGTGCTGCTAAACTGCGGCGAAGCACACTGAATGGAATATGTGACTTTGATATTTTAGTTTGAAGACTTAACAGTATTTCTTCCTATTCTGCAACTCTGCACAGTACACAGAATGTGCTGCTACACTGCGGCGAAGCACACTGAATGGAATATGTGACTTTGATATTTGAGTTTGAAGACTTAACAGTATTTCTTCCTATTCTGCAACTCTGCACAGTACACAGAATGTGCTGCTAAACTGCGGCGAAGCACACTGAATGGAATATGTGACTTTGATATTTTAGTTTGAAGACTTAACAGTATTTCTTCCTATTCTGCAACTCTGCACAGTACACAGAATGTGCTGCTAAACTGCGGCGAAGCACACTGAATGGAATATGTGACTTTGATATTTGAGTTTGAAAACTTAACAGTATTTCTTACTATTCTGCAACTCTGCACACTACACAGAATGTGCTGCTAAACTGCGGCGAAGCACACTGAATGGAATATGTGACTTTGATATTTTAGTTTGAAGACTTAACAGTATTTCTTCCTATTCTGCAACTCTGCACACTACACAGAATGTGCTGCTAAACTGCGGCGAAGCACACTGAATGGAATATGTGACTTTGATATTTTAGTTTGAAGACTTAACAGTATTTCTTCCTATTCTGCAACTCTGCACAGTACACAGAATGTGCTGCTAAACTGCGGCGAAGCACACTGAATGGAATATGTGACTTTGATATTTGAGTTTGAAGACTTAACAGTATTTCTTCCTATTCTGCAACTCTGCACACTACACAGAATGTGCTGCTAAACTGCGGCGAAGCACACTGAATGGAATATGTGACTTTGATATTTTAGTTTGAAGACTTAACAGTATTTCTTCCTATTCTGCAACTCTGCACAGTACACAGAATGTGCTGCTAAACTGCGGCGAAGCACACTGAATGGAATATGTGACTTTGATATTTTAGTTTGAAGACTTAACAGTATTTCTTCCTATTCTGCAACTCTGCACAGTACTCAGAATGTGCTGCTAAACTGCGGCGACGCACACTGAATGGAATACGTGACTTTGATATTTTAGTTTGAAGACTTAACAGAATGTGCTCTAATCTGCAACTTTGCACACTAAACAGAATGTGCTCTAATCTGCAACTTTGCACACTAAACAGAATGTGCTCTAATCTGCAACTTTGCACACTAAACAGAATGTGCTCTAATCTGCAACTGTGCACACTAAACAGAATGTGCTCTAATCTGCAACTTTGCACACTAAACAGAATATATATATTTTTTTTTTTTTTTTTTTGTTTTTTTCCCCCCACACCAAATAACCTGCTGCCCCCACACACAGTAGTCCTAAAAAGGACTTTTGGTTCTTTTTTTTTCACAATTTTTGTTTTTTTCCTCCCTACACTGCCTTTCCCTTCCTATCCTCAGCTCTCCCTGGCTCAGACTGAGCCGAACTCGCTGGTCAGGTGCTATACAGCACCTGACCACGGGTTCTGGCCAGCCAATCAGTGTAATGCCAGCAGCCAACATGGCTGCTGGCATTACACCGATGTCAGAGCCTCCCTGCACGTTTATTGGCTGCGCAGCAGCCACAAAACGTGCGGGGAGGAGACCCGAACATGGCGGGCGAGCACATGCGGTACTCGTACGAGTACCGCCATGTGCCGAGCAGAGCGATGCTCGAGCCGATCCGAGCATCGGCCGAGCATGCTCGCTCAACACTAGTAGACAATAGACTTTGCAGTAGCATGCAGTGCCAGCTGGCAGCTGCAAAGGCCAATAAGATATTGGCATGTATTAAAAGGGGTATTGACTCAAGGGAGGAAGATATAATTATGCCTCTTTACAGGTCCATGGTAAGACCCCACCTAGAATATGCTGTTCAATTCTGGGCACCCTTTCTGAAGAAGGACATTATGGAACTAGAGAGAGTGCAGAGGAGGGCTACAAAACTAGTAAGGGGAATGGAATGTTTTAGTTATGAAGAGAGGCTAGAAAAGTTAAACTTGTACACACTAGAGAAACGGCGTCTTAGAGGGGATATGATAACACTATATAAATATGTTCAAGGCCCATATAAAGGGCTTTCAAAAGACCTGTTCATTAACAGAACAGTACACAGGACAAGGGGCCACCCGCTTAGACTTGAGGAAAGGAGATTTAGTCTACAACAGCGGAAGGGTTTCTTTACAGTAAGGACAATAAAGGTATGGAATGCACTTCCGGAGGAGGTGGTGCTATCAAATACATTAGATGCCTTTAAAAGGGGCCTGGATACTTATTTAAAAGAGCATAATATAGAGGGCTATGCACGTTAGTATTGGGATTAATATTTAGTTAGGGCTTGTTGATCCAGGGAGAAGTCTGATTGCCATTTGGAGTCAGATGCCTTCTTTTGGGTCAGAGATGGTAAACAGGAATAGGAAAAGGGTTGAACTGGATGGACGCAAGTCTTTTTTCAACCTAAATTACTATGTAACTATGTAACTATGTAACTATGTCTCTGCATTTTGATGAAAAGGTTGAACTTGATGAACTTGTGTCTTTTTTCAACTTTATTATGTTACTATGTTCAATGCATACAGTGCATTGGATGCATTTAATTGGTTCAAAATCCAATTAAATAAATGGGAATCTTAATTTGTCCTTCTTGGTGCAGTGGGTTTTCTCCATAATTGCTCCACTTTACTTAATGACTATAACCCTTTGTCTCCATTGAAGTGTTATGAGTACAAGATATGAGTTAGACTGATCAGGAGGAAGACAGTGTTTTTGTAAGTGGATTATGTTTTTCTGTAAGATACAGTTTTCTAAGAAGACAGGCTCCTGGGAAAGACTCCAGCTGAGTAAGTGCATTTTGTTATCAATAAAATATTTATAATTGTGTGCTTTCTGCTGACATAGAAGTTGCCATCAGTATCTAAGGTTATGTTAATTTCAACACAGAGATAATTTCCAGACTGATCAGATGCAGAGTGAATTGAACTGTGCCTGACTGTGCAATTTAAGAACTATGTAGATCAATTTATATATTTGTCCAAAAAGCACAATTAGCCCACCAACACATGCTTTGAGTTTCTTTACATCTGATATGATCTGTCCACTTGACAGCTCACATCGCCCGAGTAAAAGAAATTGAGAGAAGAGACACTGCCCCCTGACATAGCCACACAGGAAGCTTGTTACATTGTTTTGTTACATGAGGACAAAAATAAAAACATGGATGTGATTTGTCTTGACCTCTTAACATGCTGTCGTACTTATATCAGGAGGTACTGGCCCTTTAACCTATTCAGTGCAACAGTAGCATGCAACACATTGTAGAGCAAACTTCTGCACATCCCACTAACACTCAAAGAGTTAATATACGGACTCCTATTTTTAGAATATTACTTTGGGTATTTTTTCACATTAGTATCTGGTCCCGTTTTCTCTTTTTTAGTCGCACTTGGCACACACCGCTCATAAACCATCATTCATTTGGCTTGAATTAGACATTCCGATGGTCTAACTGTATCTTTCTGCTTTGAGTCATAGACATCTTCTTATTCAATTTTTCATTCAGCTTCTTAACCCTATGGTCCTTAAATGGGTAAATAGCTGCATACAATAAATTACATACAATGAATTTATTCAAATCTGCAATATTATTATCAATGCACTGGTAATACAATTGGTCCACAATGTATGCTTCATATGTAAATTTCTTTTTGCATTGAGATTCTGTTATATGAAAGGGAAACAAAGTCTTATTCAATAAGCTGAAGAAGTGCATTTTTGGAGCAAGCCAACTTCAGCACAAGAGACAAATAAAAAAATCCTAAAAAAGCGCTTTGATTTAAATAGGACTTTTAACTTCATGAAGGTTAGAGAGGTCTCCAATGCAGTCAAGACAGTGTGTTGGAGACCTATCTCACAGCCCTTAGAGCAGTGATTCTCAACCAGGGTGCCATGGCACTTTGGGGTGCCACGGACATCAACTTAGGGTGCCCCATGATTTCTATGAAGACTAACAAAAATGGACTTTTAAATAAAGATTTATAGAATATGTTTAGTTTTGTTATTATGATTATAAGACCTGATAATAATGGAATATTTATGTATTGTACCCTTCTTATACCCTTGATAAAGTACGTTAAATATGTCAGGGGTGCCTCAAATGTTCTAGATTGCTAGTTAGGGGTGCCCCGAACAAAAAAAGATTGAGAACCACTGTCTTAGAGATTTGACAGATATAAATTCTATAGACTCTCCTGAGTATTACACCATGACTACACAAGTTCAGACTATATAATTTTGTGAATTCTATACCCTTTTGACTAAGGACCTTAATGGAAACATGCCAAATTATGTGAGAAGCTCTAAGAATGTGCAACACAAACATTGCTTGTTCTGAGGCTAATCACTACTCTTTAGCATTACATTTTATCTGTCTAGTGTCATTACAGAAAAGAAAGTCCCATGTTCATATTAAACTTATCACAACCAAAAGGGTGGTAAAGTTCCAAATAAAGACAGGAAGGGCTCCTCTGCACAGAAATATCGGCTAGCCCTAGATATACATTTAGGCACTGAGAGCAAAGGATCATCTTCTGGATTACCCTGCACTCTTAGAGAGACACCCTGGGAGTTTACAAAGCATGCCAAAATATATAAGAGCCTCTGAGAACAAACAAAAGCAAGCATTGCACGGTCTGCTGCAAGTCACCACATTTTATCTCTTTGATACCATTACAGAGGAGAATATTCCATAAACATATTAGACTAAGACCACCCAAAAAGGGTGGTCCAGCTCCAAAATGACAGGTAAGTCCCATCTGCACGAAATACCGGCTAACCCCAGACATACATTGCGACCTTGTTTGGGTCTTGTAAAAGCATTGCAGCTGAATTCCTTAGACACTGAGAGGGTCCACATGTGGATTACCTGACCACATCTGGATTACCTGTCCCTCTTATATTTGCTTTTGTTCATCCTCAGAACCTCTCATACTCATTCTCAACATATTTTGGCATGTTTTTTAATCATCAGGCTGCATCCCTAAGAGTGAATGGAAATCAAGACATGGACCACTTGCTCTCATTGACAAAGAAAACCAGCTGAACCTCACTGATGAAGCCCAAACAAAGCATGCAAATATCTCTGTAGTTAGCTAGTAGTTTTGCGCAGTAAACATTTGCCTGTCATTTTGGAACTGGACCACCCTTTTGGATAGAGTTAGACTAATATGAACCTGGAAATTCCTCTGTAAAGGCAATAGAGAGCTAAAATGCTTCTATGTTATCACTAGCAGCAGATCAAGCAATATTTGTGTTTTGTTTATTCTACAAGCCTTTCACATTGTATTTTTCAATTATGCCCATGTCCAAATGATATGGAGTTCATGAACTTTTATAGTCTGTACTTGCATAGTCATGGTGAAATGCTCAAGAGAGTCTGAAGAATTTGCATCTATCAATCAGTAATCATTTGAATTAGCTGGTATTTCTGTGCAGGGGGGAAATGCCTGCCATTATGGAACTGGACAACCCTTTTGGATGGGATTAGTCTAAAAAGTACAGTGACATTTCTCCTCAATAATATAATGCTCCTGAGCAGTGACTAGCCACAGAACATGCAATATTGTTCATTTTCAGAGCCTCTCACATACGTTGGCATGTTTATTTTAAACTCTTAGGGTATCTCCATAAGAGTGAAGTGTAATCCAGATGTTGAACCCTTGTTCTCAGTGCTTAGAGGAATCAGCTGGACCTCACCGATAAGGTCCAAAAAAGGTTGGAACATACATCTGGAGTTATTTGATATTTCCAAGCTGATGGGACTTGCCTCTCATATTGTAAATTGACTCCTCTTTTCAGTGAGATTAATCTAATATATACATGAAAATGTATCCTTTGTTATGGCAGTAGAGAGCTAAAATGTGATGCTTCTGAGTGGTGACTAGCAGAAGAACATGCAAAATTTGCTAAGAGTGAAGGGTAATCCAGATATGGATCCCTTGCACTTAGCGACTAAGGAAACCAGATGCACCTCACTGACAAGGCCTAAACAAGTCTGAAATATGTCTGGATGTGGATGGTGTTTCTGCACTGAGGGGACTTGCCTCTCATATTGGAAAATAACCTCCTTCCTCCTTTTGTGTGAGATTAGTCTAAAATGAGCATGATGATTTCTTGTAGAGCTCCCAGAGCAAGAATGTGAGGTTTCTGAGAGGTGAGCAACAACAGATCAAACATTATTTGCTTTTGTTTGTCCTCAGTGACTTTCACATACCTTGGCTTGGTTTCTTTTGAAGACTTGTAGGGTATCTACCTAAGAGTGAAGGGTAATCCAGATGTGGACTCCTTGATCTAAGTGCCAAGATTACTCCCAAACAAGACTGATTTGCGTGAGATCAGTCTAATATATACATGAAAATGTATCCTTTGTAATAGCACCAGGGAGGAACAATGTGATGCTTCGGAGTGGTGTCTAGCAGTAGCAGAAGCAATCTTTACTTTAGTTGGTCCTCAAAGCCTCTCACATACTTTGGCATTTTTTTTGGAAACTCTTAGGGTGTCTCCCTAAGAAAGAAGGGTAATCCAGATGTGGGCCCCTTGCCCTCATTACTAAAGTAAAACAGCTTTCCTCACTAATGAGGCCTAAATAAGGCTGAAAAATGCATCTGGAGTTAGCCAGTGTTTGCATGAAGAGGGGATTTTTCTGTAATTTTGAAACTAGACCACCCTTTTGGGTGAAATTAGTCTAATATGTACATAAACATTTCTTCTCTGTAATGGCACCAGAGAGATAAAATGTGATTCTCCTGAGTGATAACTAGCAGTAGTACAATTAATATTTTCTTTTGTTCTTCCTCAGGGCTTTTCACATACTTTAGCATATTTTAACCCCTTAAGGACCGGCTGCGCACACGCATGCGGCAGTCACTTAAGGACCACGGAGCTTTTTTTTTAACCCATCGGATTCTGGACTACCTGAACAGCATGCGGCCCGGAATTACATGGCGTACATGTACGTCCTTGGGCCTTTAGGGACCACAACCTCATGAGGTACATGACGTCATGGTAATGAGGAAAAAGATCCATCTATTTTCTACCTGTAATAACCTTTTTACCAGATCTCCTCCTCTTATACCTAAGTTTACTTTCTGTATTCCCCATATCTGAAAATCTTTGACTGAGGAATTATGACGTACCAGAAAGTGTCTGGCTACACTGGTGAGTGTTTTTCCTTCATTATTATTATCATGCTTCCTCAGCCTCCCTGGTCCAGCAAGGATCCACCATCCTTAGTACCGAGCTTCGCTAGATTTGCTCCCTAGCATCTTTGGGAGGCTCGTTACACCTCCGATGCTCTGTGTGACTTTTGCTGGGTGGATACAATTGACTGGAAAGTCTCTCTATCTCAGTGAGCATGTAGGAACCAACTCAGTTAGCAGTGGAACAGACAACAGACAAACTCTCCATCTTCTCAGACCATCCTTGCTACATATGTTGCAGATTCAACTGTATGCCTGGGGGAGTTGAAGGGAGGGCAAACGTTTTATTGCACCTGGGCCTCCATTTAACTAGCTACACCACTGAGTTATATGTCATTCTTTCAGAGAGAAAAGGACAGAAAAAAGCATAGAAAGAAACTAGCTTTTCACTCTATAATGAATAGAAATTCTTTGCTATTAGCATGTTAGTACTGATGTAACAAGGAGCGTCAAGTACTAATGGCGCAACCAGCGGTACTAGTGAAAGTTCTTGCTCCAACTAGAGGAGCAGTGGGTATCGCTCTAGGTGAGGAAACAATTAGTGGTTCTGCAGCCCTAATGTCTTCTGCAACTGGCCTGCTTGATCAGCTTTGTGACAAAGGATCAATTTATGAAGTGGTATTAAGAGCAGAGTATCAGATACCCAGTGTAGCTTTAGGTATTTCACAATGATCAATCATATTTACCTGCAGGGCCGGTGCAAGGATTTTTGAATACACAGGCGAAGGTGCATTTTGATGCCCCCCCTGACCTTGCCACAATCCCCTGCCCCCGCCCACATATTTACCTCCACACTCTCCCCACCTCCACAATGCCCCTTCCACAATGCTCCCTTCATCTCCACAATGCCCCTTCCACATTGCCCCCTTCATCTCCACAATGCCCCTTCCACAATGCTCCCTTCATCATCTCCACGATGCCCCTTCCACAATGCTCCCTTCATCTCCATGATGCCCCTTCCACAATGCTCCCTTCATCTCCACACTGCCCCTTCCACAATGCTCCCTTCATCTCCACACTGCCCCTTCCACAATGCTCCCTCAACTCCACATTGCCCCTTCCACAATGCCCCCTCAACTCCACATTGCCCCTTCCACAATGCCCCCTCAACTGCACATTGCCCCTTCCACAATGCCCCCTCAACTGCACATTGCCCCTTCCACAATGCCCCCTCAACTGCACATTGCCCCTTCCACAATGCCCCCTCAACTCCACAATTCCCCTTCCACAATGCCCCCTCAACTCCATAATTCCCCTTCCACAATGCCCCCTATTCTCCATAATTCCCCTTCCACAATGCCCCCTCATCTCCATAATTCCTCTTCCACAATGCCCCCTCATCTCCATAATTCCCCTTCCACAATGACTCTTCATCTCCATAATTCCCCTTCATCTCCCTACCTTGAGTCCCTGGTGGTCTAGCGGCGTGCCACAGCTTAGAGCTCTGTGCCTCCTCCGGCACAGAGCTGAGGCTCCCGCGCGCTGCTCTCAGTAATGCAGAGCGCTGGGAGATGATGTCATCTCTCAGCGCTCTGTATTACTACAGAGCCTGGGTCTCTCTGCGGTGTGTAACATAGACGCTTCGAGGGAGCGCTGATTTACACTACCAAGCGCTCCCTCGCGGCGTCTATGTGACACACCACAGGAAAAAAAAAAAAAAACCCACAACTTCCCTCTTTTCGGCGCCCCTCCATTGCGGCGCCCTAAGGCAGCTGCCTGTTCTGCCTTAATGGCAGCGCCGGCCCTGTTTACCTGCCTTGTGTATGTGAGACAGGGAAATGCCGTCCAGCAGTTGGAAGATCGATAAATGGGTGAATTCAAGGTACAATACAGCCATTGAGGAATTGGAGAATGGGTAAATGTGTAAAGGACTCAAAATATGTAGTTACGAATTCACAATTTGCCACCTGATGTATAGACCCCTTAAAGGTATAGTAATGTTTCAAAATAAAAGCAGCTCCAATTAATCTTTATAGTATTTGGGCCATGGAGAGTGTTATTTCACTACTATCAGAGTAGTAGTTCAAGAGTAATTGGATGATAAAGTATCCCCCTCCCGTCTCTTTTACCTAGTGCTAGCCATCTCCCCTCAGCACACAGCAAGGGACAATCTTCTTACTGTGATTATAAGGAAAACCCTGCCCTCCTTGACAGGTTTTTTAGGGTTTTTCCTTATGCTAACTGAAGATTGTTCCTCTCAGCAAGCCATCTGGACACCACCTTACTGTTCTGAGGACAGCAGTGTTACATCAGTAAAAGGGGCGGGAGGGGGATAATTTATCATTCAATTACTATTGAACTACAACTCTGACAGTATTGAAATAACACTCTCCATGGCCCAAATACTATGAAGATTAATTGGAGCTGCTTTTATTTTGAAACATTACTATCCCTTTAATCTAGATACATTTGGAGCATGCTTATCTCTTAAAATATGAGGCTACCACCCCTGTGCTAGTACTCACATACTTGTGTATACTGGGCTCCAAGAGATGTAACTCTTCCGCAGTGTTTATTGCTGCATTGTGCTGATTATCTCTGAGCCTTTCCAATTACTTATCTACCTATTCTTGTGACTTCTTTTATTTTCACTACATGTAACCCTCTGAATTCTAGAGATGTCTTCAATGCATCTTTTAAGCCTTTGAGTGACAGAGGGGTAGCCAATGGATTGCAAGGCAATGCATTGGATTCCCCTCTGGCACTCAAAGGGTTAAATATGTTGGAAAACTCCCTAGCATGCAAGGGGATGAATGCCATAATATTATAAATGTTAATGGTTTGTCCTGTCTGGTGCAGTTGTTTCCTTCAGATTTTCTGCGGTTCTTAATATATGTTCCTCCTTGTATCATGATCTCTGATGGAGGCCGCAATTTGTTTTTCCAGTTATGACGTGTCAACAGGAATTTGAATAAAAGGAAAAAAATCTTCCAAGGACATAGAGCAAGGTCTGTATAAAATTGTATGTGAATTTTACCATTAAAATCACACTCTTTGAGGCATTTAATAAATGTCCTATCATCAATGCGCCACAGCAAAATAGCTTTCCAGGGCGTTACAGATCCCTGGCAGAGAAAGGAATCCCTCTCCAGTCATGTTTTAAGTCAGTTAATATCACACTTCTGTGAATGAAAATAGGGAAAACTGTTTCTCTCCAGGTCACATAGAGCACAGCTTGTTCTGAAGGGGTGAGATCATTCCATCCATTTATTATTTTTGGACAACTTGAATCTTCCTTTACCCATGTGGAAAAGTTACCATCCCAGGCTATTTAAACAGAACTCCAGCTCATTCCAGTGCAATTCAATATAGAAGTTAGGTGTATAATATTTAAAAGAGTGAAAAATTGTAAAGTAACTTTATCAAGTGGTATGTTGACATATATAAAGGAAAAGGAACTGTTTTTTTTTCCAAAACCAGTAGTTTCAGAAGTCAGACCACAGAAACAGGCCACTGTTTATGGATATCTCTGACTGAGATATGGACAGTCAATTAGTGGTTCGGTCAGTCTGAATGATTCCTTTGTGTGCATGATGGTTGGGGTAAACCAACTGCATCATAAGGCACAGACAAACATTTAAACTGAATTAAATGAGGCTTTTAATCCATTGAATGCTAGGGAGGTCTCCAACGAATTACTTTTAACCCACAGAATGCTAAAGAGGTCTCCAAAGCATTTAAGGGATTAAAAGCCTTATTTAAACTATTGGGAATTTGAATTTTTTCCCCATAGTAAAGTTGGTAAATTGCACCTTTTTTTGTCTTAATGAATACTACCTTTAGAATGTATTACCTAAATTTCAGTCATGCCATTTGTCTTTGAAGGTGCTTGTTTGATGTGTCCACCTCTCCATCATACATTAATTGTTTCCATCTCAACACCCTGTGGCCAACTAGGAGACTGATTAGCGTTTTCTAAGAAATGTACTGCCATTAGCCTATGTTTTTGTTTTAAAGTTCCCCTTATGGCGTAGATAACATTGCAAGTGATAAATATTACCACTGCTGCTGAGACCTACAGCTAGTTATCGCTTATCAGTATCACATTTTAGCTCTCTAATGCCATTACAGGAGAAATGTCCACATGAATACCAGATTAATTCTGCCCAAAAGGGAGGTCCAGTTCCAAAATGATGGGCAAGTCCCCTCTACACATGAACACATCTAACCCCAGACGCACGTTTCAGTCTTGTCGGGCTTCATCAGTGAAGTACAACTGGTTTCCCTAGGCACTGAGAACAAGGGATACACATCTGGATTTCCCTTCACTCTTAGGGAGACCCCCTAAAAGTATTCAAAATAAATTTTTAAATGTGAGAGACAAGTATTAACTGCAGTGGAACCCATAGCTAGGTTTGCAGCAATTCTAAGAAATAATAAGTGTGCACTAATTCTTCCTGTTACTACTATAATGAACTTGTAAGAGGGGCATGTGAGATGTAAATCATATATTTAGTGGAAAAGTTAATGAACTGAACATGAATAAACACGCTATCATTTTTCTGTGTTAGTGTAATGGAATTGATTCACACAATTATAATTTCCAAATGGTATGTTTGACAACTAAATATTATGAATGGGCACTTGCAAGTCAGTGCCCGTGGGGATTGAATTTATACCGGGAGAGAAAAATCTCAGAATTCCCATTCATTTGATTAAGCTTTTAACCCCTGAACTGGTTGGGAGGTCCACAACACACCTTCATAATTCATTTGAGACACCTCTAGCATTGAAGAGGCTAAAAATGTACTTGAGTGTTCCTGGGTAGAAGAAGAATTCCAGAGATGGGGAGTTATATGAGTTCCATCAGTTGTGTGCACCTCCAGTCCTTGAGGGTACCTGTCAGATTTCAGTTTAATTATATCTCAACTTAAGCTCAGCTGAAATGAGCAGAGATATATCACTGGCTCATTCTTGTTCTATTAAGGAATCACTTAAATCCTTACCTTTTAGGGGCCCTCAGGCAGTCTCTACTACGCATGACTGCATCGTGACAAACATCCTAGCGAATTATTATATAGGATGTATAACAGTTCAAATAATAAGGAAGTAAATTTACTGTGTGTTTACTTCCTGAATGTTCTTCTTACTGACAGGAAGTGACTTGGAAGTTTCTATCACATTCAGTGGAGAACTGTATGTCACTGATTTTCCTCTCCATTAGAATGTAACAGAATAACTAACTGGAATTTGACCACTAGAGGGCATTGCTAAAGAAAAAAAAAACACTGGTTTAAATATAATAAAGCTGGAAATATGCATTTCTCAGCAGTGGGAGTACCATTATTTTACTCAACAGGAAACAACCTACAATATGTATTTTTTCATAAAAAAAAAGTTTGCTGCTCCTTTAACAAAAGGACTTTTCTGTTTCTTGAAGGGAACTGTAAAATTTCAATGGACTTTCCTAGGCAGGCGTCATTCATAGAGCAGTTAAATCTATTTACCCATTGTGTGTTTACACTCTGTTGTAGTCTGTAACTAAGTGGAGACATTTACTACCTTGAGAATGTACACAAGACCCTTTAGAATCATGGGCGGAGCAGTCTATGGCTCTAGCCAGCCTGACCATGCAACTAAAGGGCAGGCACTCTCTCTTTGGTTCTAGCCAGCTCCACCCAGGATTCTTGAGAATTTTTGGAACAAACCAGCTGCATCATAAGGGGCCAATTAAAATTCTGAGAATTCCCACTGATTTAAGCAGAAAGTTTAAACTTATATTAAGCCAGTGAGAGAGGAAGAGGATGAGTTTATGAACTTACCCGGGTATTGGGAAGTGAAAGCCTCTTTTGTTCAAAGCCATGTTTTCACTCAGTTTATTGGTGTAAATTAAAATGTTTTAAGTTCCATTGCAGACTCTAATGTAGTTTAAAATAGGAGCAATAGTGGGAAATACTTAATTGGTATCTACATGGAGATTACTCCCAATTTATCAGATATCCTCAAAAATATAGAGGAGTTGCAGGAAAAGTATTGTGGACAGAAAACGTCCTTTTCGCCAAAGCCATGTTTTTCTCAGTTGTACACAATAGGTATATTTATCAAGGCAAAAGTGGGGCAATTCTGGGGCAAAGTGTTAAATTAGAAGCAATTGCAATAGAAAGCAACTGAGTGTTTTATATTGCTCCCAATTTTTCACTAGGCCCCAGAATTGCTCCAGTTTACCTTTATAAATTAGACCTTGAGTTCCAAGTCTAAAAGTGAATGGACAAGGTATGCGGTGTGAAGTCAGTCTCTTTTCTTCAAAGCCATATTGTTTTTTGGATACATTTTGTACAAGCTTGTAAATTCAAACTGTAAGTTGGTGGCATTGCAGAAAATATACTACGAAGTTTTAAGCTCCATTTACTTTGGTCGTACATAACATTGTATCAATGATATTGCAATTATTCACAATAAAAAGTATAGTGCACAGGAAGTTTGTTTCGTGTGTTTTTATTCTTAGAAAAACTCACAATTAACATGTGTCTGATAACAAAAATCGAGTATACAATTGTATATAGCTGTATTTTCATTTACTTATTCACCAAGAAACCTCCTTTCCATGGTAAGTTTTCAGTACTGACACTTTGATATATCCAACAATGGGGGTTATTCACTAAGGCATAATAAAAAGGTGATAAAGTGGAGATGACTTCTCCAGTGATATCACTTCTCCAATTCCTATCTTATTCTATGGACCCAATGCACTAACATTTCTTAAGTTTTGGGGATGTCAGTGCATTGGCTCCACAGGATAACATAGGAATTGGAGAAGTGATATCACTGGAGAAATCATATCCACTTTATCACCTCTTTATCACGCCTTAGTGACTAACCCCCTCTTGTCTTGCTACAGAAATTGGGCCCAAAAACATTCGCCATGATTGAACTCGATTCATTCATTTGATTAAAATATAAAAAAGTGGGAAAAAAATTTTAAAAAAAATTTCATACTTTTTCCTGTCAGGATTTGAACACTATTAGCCCATTTGAAAACAATACCCTCAAATATATTCATTTGCTTATCCTGAATATGGGAGTACCCCTTATGTCTAGTATTTGAATCCCTTTTCTTTTCCACATTTACCGGGTAAATATTACAAGATGAACACCAAATTAGCAAAAGCACAATATTTTACTGACAACTTCAACAGTAACATTTCAAAGCCAGCCAACTTTTGGAAGGTTATTAAAAACCTCTACAACCCTCCTAATCATTCTCACCCATCAACTATAACCGTAGACAAAGAAACAATACAGTGCACCATAACAATAGCCAATGCTTTTAACAGCTACTTTTTTGGAAGTGCCACCACCCTGATTACACAAAACAAAGATAACTCAGAAGTTCAACCATCTATAGAAAACTCACCGGCACCTGTTGCCCGGTCCAATTATGAAAATGAATTCAATTTCATGCCAGTAATGAAAGTGAAATATATGATCACCTCCTCAACCCAAAAATGAAATCCCAATCTAGCCCTGACAAACTACCAGCAATGCTATTAAAGCTCAGTGCCATGGTTATGGCCAAACCGATTGCATCTTTAATTAATACCTCTTTGGCAATAGGGTATATGCCAAAATCCTGGAAGGTGGCTAGAGTTGTGCCTATCCACAAAAGTGGGGATAAAAATGTAGTATCAAACTACAGACCAATATCCCTACTCCCCACTTTATCCAAAATCCTAGAGAAATGTGTACAAATCACTCAACAGTAATGGCCCTCCTAAAAGTAACCAACGATATCCAGATGGGCATGGAAAATGGAGACCTCACAGGACCCATTTTCCTAGATTTTGCCAAGGCCTTTGACACAGTAGACCATAATATTCTTTAAACAAACTCCAAAGATCAGGATAGAGTAATAAGTCTCTAAACTGGTTCCAATCCTATTTATCAGACAGAATGCAGTATGTGTCAGCTGCCGGCGATGACTCCCTTCCGCTCAAAGTAACAAGTTCCTCAAGGCTCCATTCTTGGCCCTCTTCTATTTTCTCTTTTTATAAATGATCTGCCCAAGGTTTGCAAATCATCTTCAGTACATGTATATGTATGTATATATAATAACATGTAATATATGTAACATGTTTCTCAATTTGTGTAAATATGTTACCATTTACTGAAAACTATCCAGGACATACTTGAAAACGACAGACATCTCAATGTATTCTTGATGGTAAAACATTTTCTAAATAAATCTAAGTGAATAAATTATTTCCAGGCTGTAATTTTTCAATATTTGGCATGTAATGGCGATAGCTTAATTGAATGTGTCAGAACCAAAAAATACCCACACAAAAGTATATGTTTCTGAAAAGCAGACAAAATAGGGTAATTCATGAGTAGAATTTTGGAGTTTTCAATGCAGCTATTTATCCAGAAATCTGTACCAAATTTGAAGTAATATTTAATTTTTTGCAGTTTTGACACTTAATGTTGCTATTGATTTTATATTTATATTTAAATTTATATTTTTGAAAAGCATTCATTTTAGATGCATTTTCACATTTTTCACACAGTTATTTTACCACCAATCCCTCTTAAAACCTGCAGTAAGAAGAAAACTCATCTTTTTTCACACATATTTCTATGTTGCTGTGAATTTCAAGCACTGAATAGTTGCAGATATAAAAAAATGCATTGATTAGCGTTCCGCTTCTGAGTATGGCAATTTCCCACATGAATAGGTTTGTCAGGGTTTGGGAGATCTAAAGGGCCACATTTTGAACATTCTAAGTGAGACATTCCAAGTGAAGGGGGCTAAATAAGGACTTGAAGCAGGAGTTGAACACAGATGGCCAGAAAAGACAAAAAAAAACTAGGATCCACTGCAGAAACACCTCCCGAAGGAATTCTCCAAATAATGAATGGAAGCAAATATCTGAATGGGACCTTTGCATTTGTTTTAAGTTCAAAACTCTCTTAAAGGGATAGCAATACTTTGCTTTATCTTTATTTTATTTTGTAGGCATTAAAAAAACATGAAGAACGATATATGTCTTATCTCTCAAACCTTTATGGTTTGAGAGATATTCACAAGCAAAGTTTCCCCTCCTGCCCCTTTTACCTAGTGTAAGCAATCTCTTTTCAGATGTGGAATCCAGTCCATAGACCAGACATATAACAGAAGGGGAAAGTCTTCTTCCTATGAGAACAATGAAAGCCCTGCCCCCCTTGAAAATTTTTTCAGGTTTTTCCCTTATCTTAATTGAAGATTGTCCTTCTCTGCAGTCTACCTGGGCACCTCCCTTCTGCTCTGGCTGAGCAGTGTTACATCAGTAAAAGGGGCGGGAGGGGGATACTTTGTCATTGAATTACTCTTGAACTACAACTCTGACAGAATTGAAATAACACTCTCCAAAGTCCAAATACTATGAAGATTAATTAGAGCTGCTTTTATTATGAAACATTACTATCCCTTTAACTCTTGGACTCTCATCAAAACAATCACTACCATCATGGAAAGGTGCTCCTGGCTCACTCTGATATTTGTTTTAGCATCACACACTGTAAAAACAGCACTTAAATACATTATATTCTCCATTTCCATATCTGCCCTCCTCATTAAAATGTCTGGTTCTTTCTATCCTTCACCCTCTCCTCCCTCCTCAGTTTACATTTCTACTTCACTTCTTTCTTCCACCCTCACCTCTACACATCAACTCCTCAATTTTCTTCTGTCCTGCACCCCCACCCCCCACCCCACACAAACAAGAAACCACTTACACACAAAACATCTCATCTTCTCTCTGTATTTCTTCTTCTGCTACTTGCAGCTGGAGATATCTCTCCAGACCCTGGACCCCTCTCTTTTCACAAAACCTATATCTATCTAGGAACAATTGAAACCTAATCACCATTCCTTGTCTTCAGCCTCAATTTCTTTCATTTACCTGTGTCTCTGGAATGCTCGGTCCATCATTAAAAATATAACACTGTGCATGATCTCTTTTTCTCTTGCTCCCTAAACTTACTTGCTCTAACTGAAACCTGGCTCTCTTACCAGGGCCGGAGTAAGAGGTACCAGGTAACGGTGTAAGAGGTATACACATACAGCCATCTGAGTCAGGTAACAGTGTAAGAGGTATACACATACAGCCATCTGAGTCAAGTAACGGTGTAAGAGGTATACACATACAGTCATCTGAGTCAGGTAACAGTGTAAGAGATATACACATACAGCCATCTGAGTCAGGTAACGGTGTAAGAGGTATACACATACAGCTATCTGAGTCAGGTAACGGTGTAAGAGGTATACACATACAGCCATCTGAGTCAGGTAACAGTGTAAGAGGTATACACATACAGCCATCTGAGTCAGGTAACGGTGTAAGAGGTATACACATACAGCCATCTGAGTCAGGTAACGGTGTAAGAGGTATACACATACAGCCATCTGAGTCAGGTAACGGTGTAAGAGGTATACACATACAGTCATCTGAGTCAGGTAACGGTGTAAGAGGTATACACATACAGCCATCTGAGTCAGGTAACGGTGTAAGAGGTATACACATACAGTCATCTGAGTCAGGTAACAGTGTAAGAGGAATACACATACAGCCATCTGAGTCAGGTAACAGTGTAAGAGGTATACACATACAGTCATCTGAGTCAGGTAACAGTGTAAGAGGAATACAAATACAGCCATCTGAGTCAGGTAACGGTGTAAGAGGTATACACATACAGTCATCTGAGTCAGGTAACGGTGTAAGAGGTATACACATACAGCCATCTGAGTCAGGTAACGGTGTAAGAGGTATACACATACAGTCATCTGAGTCAGGTAACAGTGTAAGAGGTATACACATACAGCCATCTGAGTCAGGTAACGGTGTAAGAGGTATACACATACAGCCATCTGAGTCAGGTAACGGTGTAAGAGGTATACACATACAGTCATCTGATTCAGGTAACGGTGTAAGAGGTATACACATACAGTCATCTGAGTCAGGTAACGGTGTAAGAGGTATACACATACAGTCATCTGAGTCAGGTAACGGTGTAAGAGGTATACACATACAGTCATCTGAGTCAGGTAACAGTGTAAGAGGTATACACATACAGTCATCTGAGTCAGGTAACGGTGTAAGAGGTATACACATACAGCCATCTGAGTCAGGTAACGGTGTAAGAGGTATACACATACAGTCATCTGAGTCAGGTAACGGTGTAAGAGGTATACACATACAGCCATCTGAGTCAGGTAACAGTGTAAGAGGTATACACATACAGTCATCTGAGTCAGGTAACGGTGTAAGAGGTATACACATACAGCCATCTGAGTCAGGTAACAGTGTAAGAGGTATACACATACAGTTATCTGAGTCAGGTAACGGTGTAAGAGGTATACACATACAGTCATCTGAGTCAGGTAACAGTGTAAGAGGTATACACATACAGTCATCTGAGTCAGGTAACGGTGTAAGAGGTATACACATACAGCCATACAGTCACAGGACTACACATACAGTGTCAGACATGGCAGCCTTGGCCAGTGGTAATCGCATAACTACACATAAAGTGTCTAACACCCCAGCCTTGTTCCACTCTCAGCTGGTAGTCACAGAACCGCACAAACACTGATTGACACCCCAGCTATGTTCCAGTGGCAGTCACAGAACCACCACATATACACTGTCTGCTAACTCTGCCTTGTTCCACCTATGAAGGGGGATCTAAGCATGGAAGTGGAAGGGGAGAAAGAGACACAAAGAGACCTGGAGGTGGATGAGGGAAAATACAGGAGGAGGGGAAGATAGGCATGGAATAAGAAGAGGGCAGAGAGACATGGAGAAGGATAAGTAGAGGCAGACACAGGGAGAGGGGGAGCCTTTTCATCCCTTCTTACACCCCCATGTCTGGGCAGGACCATGCAGACATATTAACCCTTTCAATGCTGGAGTAAGCAACACATTGCTCTTCAGTCTTGCATTGAATGGGTTTATTGTGTAAATACTATCCTAGTATGTGAGTAATTTGTGAACAGTGGTCAGTCATAAATCCTCCAGAGCTGCTCTCCTCCTGCTGCTGTCTGTGTATGACCGATTAAAAAGCTGTTTCTGGTCAGAGACACAGACTGAGGAGCTCCTGGGAATGCAGCAGCAGGGGAGGAAGGTAAAAATCACAGTCTTGAAGGGTTTATTATAACCATTGTCCATGAACCAACGGCTCACATACAGTAAAAGTGTTTAGCCCCATAACTCTTTCAGTGCCAGAGGGGTTGAGAGTGCATGCAGAGCAAGGCATCTCACTTGTTAGAGCTCCGATCTGGCACTTAGACTTAACCCTTTGGTTGCAAGTGGGGTGTCTGACACATTGCTTGACAATAAGTTGGCCTGCACTCTGGCAATCAGAGGGTTAATGCTTCTGTGTCCTTGCCATACCTGCTCCTCACTTCTGGCTGTTCCCATGCTCCGTGCCATGTCCCTTCACTTGTTGCATGCTTCCAGCGCCTGCAGGGGGAGCACAGGAGTCACAGAAAGAAGGGGATGACTTGCACCAGCTATGCACTGCACTCGGAGGTGCGTAGCTGGTATTTTCAATATTTAAATGGTGAAATTACATTGTGCTACATTGTCTGGGGGGGCCCCCAGGGCTCCAATAAAACATAATGCACAAAATACTCCTCTAGGCCTCTGCTCACAAGCTCATCACTTAAGTCACTCACAGCACAGCATGCATACACCCCCTCTTGTAGTCCACCCAGACATGGATCGAAGCTGGCAGGCTAATTAAAAAAAAAAGACCACAAAGACAGACACCCCTCTGTGGGGTGCACTTGTAGGCAGATGCCTACTCTGCCTAATTGTAAATCCGGCCCTGTCTCTCACTCTGACTCCACTTTAGAGGCAGCCATCTCCATACCTCCCAACATTTCAAATTGCCAAAGAGGGACACTTGTGTTCTGGGGGTGTTGCTGGGGGCGTGGTCGGTGGGCAGGGCATTACAGATAATTTTTGGGCAATTTCATGGCCTATTGACACCTCCTTGTGTAACCTAATACATTACTTATAACAAGACCAAAGTCTTTTACTTACTAATTTATAAACACATATACTTTTAAACAAACAATAATGTGAGTTTTATTGCTGTAGAGCAATGTGGTGCTCTTAGATACACACCACACAGTCTGATTTCCTAAAAAGAGGGACACCAGAGTGGGGAAGAGGGACAGAGGGATTTGGGTCTAAAAGAGCGGCTGTCCCTCCTAAAGAGGGACACTTGGAAGATATGCATCTCCTATGGTGGTCTCTCCTTCTCTCACACTCCACGCCCATGTGGATGAGGGGGAGGTGTGGGACTGCTACTCTCTAAACACTGCCATTATAAACCACTTTCTATCCCCGCCTCTCTCTGCTTCTCCTCTTTTGAGTCGCATGCGGTCCTTATCTTTACTCTGTATCTATCACCCACCTACCAACAGCTATACACCTTCAAACTTTCTTTCTGACTTTGAATCATGCCTGTCCTTTTTCCTGTCATCAGACACACCTTCTCTTCTTCTGGGTGACTTCAACTGCCATGTGCATGATCCCTCCGTCTCCTGGGCATCCTGCTTTCGTTCTCTAACATCTGCGTTTGGACTACAACAGTGGACAGGTGCTAGTACTGACAGGGAGGGTCACTTCCTAGACCTTGTGTTCACTAGAGGCTGTGCACTCTTGGATTTCAACATCTTCCCTCTTCCACTATCTGACCACCATCTTCTAACATTCAGCACCACATTTACACCTTCCGCAATCCCTGCTTCCTCTCTCCGCTTCATGCGTAACCTCAAATTACTTAATCTCACTGCTCTGCAGTCCTCCCTGGCTACATGGACTTTCATCCACTCCCACTACTCCTGACACTAACAATCTTGACAAAACCTACAACTCAGTCCTGTCCTCCTATTTGAACTTGCATGCTCCTCTCCGTCCCAGACGCATCCCTAAAACCAATCCATGACCATGGCTTAATAAGGACACCAGCTTCCTTCGCTCCTGTACCCACTCAGCTGAACAACACTCCATCTGCCACTCAGCTCCACCCTCCATCTGCCTCCCTCTCACACTCCATACAGCCACAAGACTTTGCAGACTTCTTCAAAGCCAAGGTAGACTACATCTCCCTGTAAATACCCTTCTATCCTCCCTCGTTCCCCTCCTGCCACTCTGGATTCTTTTTCACAATTCACGGAGGAAGAACTGGGTAACCTCCTAACATCTTCTCCCTCCACTACATGCACACATGATCCACTCCCCTCTCACCTCATCCAGTCCCTCTCCCCCACACTAACCCCTATCCTATTACAGATTTTTAACTCCTCCTTTGCCACTGCTACATTTCCTGATGACTTCAAACATGCCATAGTAACACCTATCCTCATGAACAACTCCACTGACAATACCACACCCTCTAGCTATTGACTGATTTCTTTCCTGCCATTTGCCTCTAAGCTTTTGGAACTCCTAACCTAACTCCCATCTGCTTGACTTCCTTAACACGCACAACCTGCTCGACCTGATACAATCTGGCTTTCGCACTGCTCCCTCCACTGAAACTGCTCTCACAAGAGTGGTCAATGAACTACACATTGCCAAATCACAAGGTCACTATTCTATACTTATCCTTTTTGATATCTCCGCTGCTTTTGACACTGTTGATCATGCACTTCTCCTCCAAATTCTTCACTCCTTAGGAATCCGTAAATTAACACTGGACTGGCTATCATCATATGTAACTAACCAATCCTTCGGTGTCTCCTCTGCCACTTCTTCATCCTCTCCTGTCCACCTCTCTGTTGGTGTTCCTCAAGGTTCTGTTCTAGGACTACTTCTGTTTTATCTTAACACAATAACATTTGTCAAACTTATTAACTCATTTGGTCTCAAATATAACCTCTATGCAGATGACACCCATCTTTATTTATCGACTGACCTCTGATATTCAATCTAAAGTCACAGATTGCCTCTCAGATATCACAGACTGGATGGCTCATAGGCGCCTCAACCTCAATATGTCTAAACGGAGCTAATACTCATTCCACACAGGTCTGGCCCAGTAGTGCCCTTCCAGGTGACTGTGAATGGTACTACCATAAATCTGGTACCATAAATCTGACACATCTCTCTCATTTTCTCCTCATATTAACGCCCTTGCTAAATCTTGTCACTTTCACTTGCGTAACATTGCTAAAATCCGTCCCTTCCTCTGTTCCTCCATAGCCAAAATTCTCACACAAGCACTCATCATTTCCTGCATGGACTACTGTAACCTCTTCTCTCTGGCCTTCCTGCAACCCATCTCAATCCTCTTCAATCCATACAGAATGCTGCAGCATGAATTATCCTATTGTCACCTGGGTTTGTCCCTACTTTCCTCCTCCTCAAATCTCTCCAGTGGCTGCCAATAAAACTTTGTATCTCTTACACAACTCTGCTTCTCTCAGTCAAAAATCTTCTCTCCTCTACTCCTTCCTACATTTCCACTCTGATCTCCTGCTATACCCCATCGAGCCATTTATGATCAGCCAATAACAATCTTCTCTCAGCTCCTTTTATGTCTACAGCCCTCTCACGTATCAAATATTTTTCTCTCATTGCTCCTTATCTGCGTACACTTGTGGCACTATATAAATAAACATATTCATTCATTCAACAGACATGGAATTTTCAGAGATTGCTTTACTGGTGCCATAACTCATTTGGGGATGCTTAGCAGTGCTGCACGAAAGTGTATATTTTTTAAAAATGTGTAGTTTCACATTTTTTCACAAGGCCACCAATCCCTCTCACAACCCGCTGTTAGCAAAAAAAAGTGTTTTTCCCACCTATATTATTTCAGTGTTGCTGTGGATTTCAAGCACAGAATATTAAGAGACTTTAAAAAATGCATTGATTAATGTTCATCTACATCTTCTACTTACAGCAGTTCCCCATATGCATAGATTTGTCAGGGTTTGGGGGAGCTACTGGGCTCAGTTGGAAAGATGCATTTTTCCATTTTCAGATATGGAATTTTTACAGCTTGCTTAAAAATAAAAACAAAAACCTTTAGGGTGCATTGCTTCCCTTTATATTTTCATAGTGTTAGATCTAAGGAGGGATGTGTTCCGAAAAAATGAAAAAAAAAACATGATATTTCAGAGGGGGAAAAAGTGGCCAAATAATAAAATGATAACTGTTACAGCACCACAAGGATTTCTGTGGTGAGCTATTCATTCCAAGGCCTGATCAGGTGACCAGAGGACACCCCTTGAGATTAGAAGAAAGGAGGTTTAGACTTCAGCAGAGGAAGAGGTTTTTACAGTAAGATCTGTTAAATTATGGAATTCCTTGCCTAAGGTTGTGGTTATGGCAGATACAATGGATACATTCAAGAGAAGATTAGATACATTCCTTTCAAAAGAGAACATACAAGGTTATACTGTGTTTTAGTAGGCAAATCAGGAAGGTCTGATAAAGACTAACTTATTTGGTGGCAGGAAAGCTACATAATTATCATGCCACTTGGTTATGAGGCAAAGGTTGAATTTCATGGACTTCTGTCTTTTTTTCAACCTAATTTACTATGTTACTACTGCATGACAGTGATGGCACCTACATGATAATGCTTGAAGCAACAGCCAATGCAGAGCCCAGGTTTTGAAGGGCAATCAGGACAGTAAAAGATGGTGTCTGTCTGTTTCCCCTTGTAGCACTCTCTGCAGTTTTTCTGTGGCTTTCTCTTTTGGGTATTTGGGGAATTTTAAAATGATAGTGACTTACACCAGTTCTCTGTGGTATAACTTTGGGTGCCCCTTGAAATAAAAATATAGAAATCAAATGAATTTGGAATTGCCAAAATGTACATTTTGGAGTGGGGTTTGCCAATCTGAAAATTAAATATGAATTATTAACTGCAATCTGATTCATGTAAATGGCAACCTTTTTGTATCAGGCACTACATTTCCTCATAGTGAGGTAAGGCTGCATAAGTTGATCACATAGATCCATTGCTCCCTCTATATTTTTGTTGTAGCCTCTGATACAGACTGGCTTTCTTAGTACCTCAGTTTTGCCACGGACTGAGACTGGCACAGTTCTCTCGTCATACATTGTATTCAGCAGGTACTTGTCTTTTTTGTCCCTAAACGTTACTAGCAGCAGCAACCATAGTCACAAAGCTGATGACATGCGCTTTTTCAGCTTGATGCTTAAGAGTTGATTGGCCAAATCTTTGAAGTTGTATCTAATGGTATACAGGTCACTGTGTCAAAACAAAAAAGTAACAAATAAAAGAGGGCTAGAATAAAAATTGTCCATATACAAATGATATCCTTTATTTAATAAGGGGTTAACGAGGTCCCAAACAATTTTCTCACTGGTTCCCAGATAGTTAGGGGAACCAGGCGGATGAAGTTGGCTGTCCTTGCCTTCAGATATATTTGGAAAGCCTGAGTATACCACCTGGCACTTTTGCAAAGTTTATAAAATTTGACTCCAAACTTTGAGTGCTTAGAGGGGATATATTGATTGAAGCCCTTTTAATTATCCTCATAATCATTGTTAGGGGCCACAACTGTTTAAATTCAATCAGATCTGTGGGTTGCCATGATTTCTGCATTGCAACAAAGGATGGCAGATTGGCGGCAATATATTGTGCTGCATACAGATTTGTTTGGGATTCAATCTCCCCAAAATAAAAAGCTGCCACATCCATTTGAATTCCTGTGTTCCTTATGAATTCAAGAATATTCAGGAATATCTGTACATCATTTAACTTGTGTTACTCATTCCCTAGGGTAAGGATGAGGGGTAGTACTTGGAGCAGGTTTTGAGGCAGCAAATGATGATCTGAAACAATTGATCACTGTGAACAGTGATCAAAAGGGGTAAATCAAATTGTATCTATTTTTAAACAATGTAACATGGCTGGACACTTTGTTGGACAATGGAACATGGTGTAGAATGTCTCTCTTCTCCACATGCTCTGTGTAAAAGGAGGGAGACAGAGAAGCAACAGGGGGCAGTGTTTACAAACACTGCCTCTGTCATTTTGCTTCTAACACATGTGATTCGCTATTTTAGCGAATCACATGTGGCAACAGTACAAGTATTGGCTGAAACTAAGTGCTCCAGTGCTGGAGCACTTAGTAACAGCCTTCCTCCTGCTCTCCCATTGAGCTCTGTGATGGCAATGGGAGGGTTAACCCTTGATGCACCAGGACCGTCACCGGTCCTTAACTCCTTACCGACCCATGACGTGCCAGGACAGTCATGGGTAAACTTCCCTTAAGGACCCATGAAGGTCCTGGAACGTCATTGGTTAAATGATAGCAGTGCACCTCCGTGCATGCTGCTGTCATTCATTGCAGGCTGAGACTGAGTGCTCCGAGACCAGAGCATTCAGTCTCATCTCTTGACAATTCTGCTGGTTCATGTGATCGCTTCAGGAGCGATCACATGTACCGGCATTTAGAGTGAAAAAGGCAGTGTGCTTTACACACTGCCTTTGTGTCTGCTCTGTGCCTCTCTCTTCCTTACTATCAAAGTAAGGGAGAGAAAAGCAGAGAGCAGACACATAGAGAAATAAAAGAATGCAGTAGATGGGGGTATTAACCCCTTCAGTGCTGGTGCCTGGCTGGATGCAGGTCCATTTCTGACCTGCTCTAATCAACTTATTTATTCTTTTTTAATTTTTTTTTTTTTTTAAAATGTAAATAAAAAAATTGTACTAATAAAATAAATATTTTAAGTATAAAAAAAATAATAATGGCAACATGATTGTTGTGGATCTATGTAATGGAGTTACACATACCTCCAAATCATATAAATGAAAAAGTAGAAAAATAGGGTGGGAAAGAGGGACATGGGGATTTTCACTGAAGGAACAGTGCCCACTTAAAACTGCCCATTTTGTAGATATGACTGACCGGCCATACCTTTCATGCAGTCTCCATAAAAATTTAAACCATTGCGCCCAAATAAGGGAAAAGAGAAAGTAAAAATTGTGTTTTTTTTACCGTTTTATTTAATTTTAATAACGTAAATGGTGGGTTATCCATATAAGTGCTGTAACAAAAGAAAGCCCTATTTGTGTGTAAAAAATCAGTATATAATTTATGTGGATGGAACAAAAGCCTTAAAGGGAAAACACTGTTGAACAAAGACATAGTCAAAAAGGTCAGAATTGCTCCGGTTCTTAAGTGAACTCCACCTCAGATTTTCTCGGTCCTTAAGGGGTTAAAGAACCGTGATGTGCCGGGAATGTCATGGGTAAACTTCCCTTAAAGGGATAGTAATACTTGAAAATCAGTTTATTTTATATTCTAGCCCTTAAAAAAACATGAAAAATGATACAAGTCTTATCTCCCAAAGCTTTATGGTTTGGGAGATATTCAGAAGTAAAGTTTCCCCTGGAGTGACATCATTGCTCCATCTTTCAGATTTGGAATCCGGTCCCCAGACCGGCAGTGCCTCTCCAGAAGTGCTGAGATAACGATCTTTAAAAATAATTTTTTAATTGGAATGGTCTACAAAGTGTGCTTTCAAGCCACGCACACTTTGTACCCAGTTCCAATTAAAGGGATAGTAATGCTTCGTTTTATCTTTATTTTATTTTGTAGGCATTAAAAAAACATGAAGAACGATATAAGTCTTATCTCTCAAACCTTTATGGTTTAAGAGATATTCACAAGCAAAGTATCCCCCCCCGTTCAGCTAGATCAGAAGGGAGGTGCCCAGATAGACTGCAGAGAGGGACAATCTTGAATTAAGATAAGGGAAAAAGCTGAAAAACATGTCAAGGGGGGAAGGGCTTTCATTGTTTTCATTGTAAGAAGATTGTTCCCTGCTGTTATCTGTCTGGTCTTACAACCAGATTCACATCTGAGAAGAGATGGCTTACACTAGGAAAAAGGGGCGGGAGGGGGAAACTTTGCTTGTGAATATCTCTTAAACCATAAAGGTTTGAGAGATAAGACTTATATCGTTCTTCATGTTTTTTTAATGCCTACAAACTAAAATAAAGATAAAACGAAGTATTACTATCCCTTTAAGTAGTCCTTTTCAAAGATCGTGATCTCGGCACTGCTAAGGAGCTGCCGGTTGCTCTGTGGACAGAATTCCAAATCTGTCCACTAGATGGCAGACTTGGATGAAACAGCCAGGAAAAGAGAACTTTACTATATTTTACATGTGAATATCTCCCAAACCATAAAGGTTTGGGAGATAAGACTTATATCATTTTTCATGTTTTTTTAAGGGCTACAATATAAAATAAAATTATTTTCAAGTATTACTATCCCTTTAAGGACCAGTGATGTCCTGGAATGTCATGGGTTAAATTATAGCAGCTCACCTCAGGGCCCACTGTTATCATGCTGGAGAAGATGAAACTAAGCTGTCCAGGACTGGAGCACTCAGTTTCATTCATTCCCCATTTTGCTAATACATGTGATCGCTACTACAGCTGTCACATGTACTGGCTTTTTCATTGACAAAAGCAAGTGTTTTTCACTTAACCTTTGTCACTGTTCTCTGCCTCTCTCTTCCTTACTGTGATAGTAAGGGAGAGAGAAGCAGAGAATAGACTAAAAATTAAGTAAAATGAGGCATTAACCACTTCACTGCTGTTGCAGGGGGCAGGGTTAAGTGTAGACCCCTTTATGAAATGCTGACAGCAGTCTGTTAGTTTTAAAAATAAGTTTGATCAAGATCAATGTATTTTATTTATACATATGCTGGAGATTAAATAAATATTAATGCCATTTTTATTGTTGTGGAGCAATGTAATTCACTTATCCCAAAAAGTTGCAAACTAGGGAGGGAAAGAGGGACATGGGGACAGTGCCCCCCTAAACTATACATTTTGTAGGTATGAATGACAGGTCATATCTTTCATGCAGTCTCCATAAAATTTAAACCAATTGGCACAAATTATCACAAAAGAACCAATAAAAATTGTTTATTTTTAAATATTTTTCATTATGTTATTTTTGATAAAAGAAAAGGTGGGTTATCCGTATAAATGTGGTATCAAAAGAAAGCCCTGCTTCTGCTTAAAAAAAACAGTGTATAATTTGTGTGACTGGAATAAAAGGGAAAACACTGACACTGACTGAACAAAGACATAGTAAAAAAGATCAAAATTGCTCCAATCCTTTAGAGCAAACCACCCCAGGTTTTCCTAGTCTTTAAGGGGTTAAGATGAAGAAAACTTTATTAAGGTGACAGGTATGCTGTAAATCAATAATAAAGATGATTTTCCTTATGGCTGCTGTACTTTAGTTTTTATACATATGGATCATAGTATTATTCCGCATAAGATGAACATAAGAAAGAGGATTGTTCATGCAAGTCCTGGAAGTCAAATGTATCTGAATATGCTGACGATATAAAAATATAATGGAATGCAAACTCAGTTTTTTGAGAACAGATAGACACACTGAGGTTGATGTACTAAGATGAACAGGAATAAACATGAGGCAATCCAACCGCACCATAGACAGGGCCAAATATATCCCATGCTCTCCTAGGTAAGGCACCTTATATGCCATTAGCCCCACTGATGGCCACACCCCAGTTCCTGCTATGACCCCAGCCATTGTTTCCTGGCACAGAAAATACCCTTAGTATATGACAAGTAAGCAGAAAATATAAACGCTTTTAACCCCTTAGTTGCAAAAGAGAGATCTCAAACGCATTGCTTTGTAATGTGTTAGGACCTCTCTAGCATTCAAGGGGTTAAATAAGTCAGTACAGGAATATATAAACTGTTGGAGGGATACTGTTATTGCCCTGGCCATATCAACCATTCAAAATATGGGTGTGGCCAGCACAGCTAAGGCTTTGTACATAATTTGGAGCGCTAGGCAGTTGCCTACTTTGCCTAATGAGAAATCCTGCCCTTACCATGGAGATATTCATTAATGTGTGGACATGTCTCCTTGTGATAAATGTAGTTAATTTTACAGATAATGAAAAATAGCCTATATGGCTTTTTTGTAATACAAATAATTTTTGAGAAATTAACCTTTATTTGTTGGTTGCATAGTCTGGCACTTAGTGCTAATTAGTTTCTGTGCTAGACCAGTATATTACAACGCACGGGTCTTGATTCAATTGTGCTCAATAAAATAGCTGGTGGGGCTAAATTGTCTACCGACCAACATAAAAAAAAGTCTAAGTTAGTATTCAATTGCCCTACCAGCTAAAAGCACAATGGAAATTAGTCAACGGAAAGGAATTGTGGCCAAACATCCATTTTGTGTGTTCTCAAAACTCACTCTAAGTAGTGTGAATAATGGGAACATCAAAGGAAAAAAGCTTACGATTGGTGCCGAAGCTACTTGCAAGCACAGATTTTTAGCTCAAATACAGGCACCCTCCCAAACACTAACCCTATACTACCCCTAACAGTAAAGTGCAGCAGGACTACCCTAACTCTAGCCTAACACCCTATCAGTGAAACACATCCACTGTCCGTGTTCTTCCTCTATCTTCCTTCTTTTTTTTCTATAATCTTTGCCTTCTGTCTTCTCTCTTTCCTGTTTTCTTTCATCTTCTTCTTCTTCTTGAATGGATGACAGTGTTAAAAATATAGAGAATGGCAAAATAATAAAATAACTGCCCCATAAATAGGCTGTGAAGTAAAATATTTGCTCCAAAACAAAATTGAACTTTAGTTACCAGAAATTATGGAAATCAATATGACCCCTTTGTCTTCTCTGCCATTGTTGGCAACGGAGAAAAGAAAAGGAAGCAGACCCCCCTCCCCTTAGTAACTGATGCCCATTCCAGTGTGAGGGAATTTTGAACAGAGACTGCCTTTTTATATTGGAAGTCTCTGTTCAAAATGACGCACAGCTCTTGGATGGGATGTGTGCTTACGCACCTCCCAGCCAATCAACTTTGAGCGGGGGATTGACATAACCTGCTCGCAGCTGATTAGCTGGGAGGTGCATAAGCACACATCCCAACCAATAGCTGTGAGTAATTTTGAACAGACACTATCCATATAAAAAGGCAGTCTCTGTTCAAAATTCCCTCACACTAGAACGGCATCAGCCCATGAGATACTATAGGGAGAGGGGGTCTGCTTCCTTTTCATTTCTCCCCTGCCACCACTGCTGGAGCAAATATGTTACTTCTCAGTGGATTTATGGGGAAATTATTTTATTCTTTTGACATTCTCTATATTGCTAACTCTGACATTTGTGCAATGCTTAAGCTTTTGAGTGCCAGAAAGGTACTCAACGCATTGATCTGCAATGCGTTGCGTACTCCACTGACATTCAAGGGGTTAAACTATGCACAAATGTCAGATGTTTGGGACACACATTTAATATGTATTATTTCACAGGAATGATGCAACAAAAGAAGATGGAGAGAAAGAAAAGAGAAGAAGGAAGGCACAAGAAGAAGATAAAAAGAAAAAAGACAAAGGAGGGGCCCTCCTAGTTTATTAGTTCCAAGCTAGTAACAACCACCACCATTTATACACCACACTCACAATATATATGACCACTTGTTAGTGGTCATTCAGATGAATGGTGGTATCTGGACTGCCCCCACTCAGTCACTTAAGTAGCAGATCTTAGATGCTGCACCCAACATTGGTCAGGGATCCCCAAAAAAGTACCCCTGCCAAAAGAAACAGAAGAAAAAACAGAATAGGCACAAAACCACTCTAATATAGCAATTGCATGTGATAAATGTATTTTATGCTTTTTAGTGTGACATTGAGCATTACCTTTTTCATCTTTGCCCGAATTATTTGCTACTGATGAAGAAGCGCTAGCTTCGAAACGCGTTTAGAGTTTGGGCTTCTTTTACTCTTAGTCACTATTTGTTTTACTTCATTTTAATAAAATTTTCATACATTGAATTAGATTCCAGTACACTTTTAATTTTGAGTTTTGAGATTCAGAGAGAACTGTATCCGTATCAGGGCAGATATATATCCCTGTTTGCTGAACCGGTTGCTATTGTGAACAACCGGGTGAATCTTCAATTGTGAGTATCAGTCCTTTCTCACATGCAATTGATATATTAGAGTGGTTTTGCGTCCCTTCTGGTTTTTCTTCTACAAGAAGAAGATGGACAGTAGCTGACCAAGGTGCTGAAGACCCCGCTGGACATCAGGATTAATGATAAGTGTTTCTTTTCAGGGGCTGTTGCTTTGCACCTTAGCTGGATTAACCCTGTGAATGCCAGTGAGATAATTATACCCTACTGGCACTCATAGGCTTAATTCTACTAACATTTGACACATTTTGTCAGTGCTTCGGATGTATTGCTATAGGGACTTAGGTTTTTTTTTATTATTTTTTTTTTTTTACTTTCAATTGATGCGTCAGTTGTTTTTAGATCTGTTAAGGGACCCTGCTCCCACAGAAACTGGGTGCAGATTTTCCCACGATAAAGTGGGCCCCTTAACGGATCTTAGGGCTAATGCAGATGATCGATTTGTAGCTGGCGGTGTTTTTCAAATTTTCAGTGGGTGAAAACACCCCAACATTTATCACACGACATGTTTTTTTACTGGTATTTTTTATAACACAGGTAATTGAATAACGTACCATTGCCTGTTTTTTTGGGCGTCGGACCCAATTGAATCGAGGCCATAGTGTTGTGAATGAATCTAAGTAGAACCCGCACACTGGGGACTTGTCTAATAGCACAGGGAGATTTATGTTTTGTCTGGAACAGAACTAATTAACTTATTGTGTAGGGAATTAGTATAAACTGCTGCACAGTGCCATCAAATATAAAGGTTAATTTCTCAAAAACTATTTATTTTATAGAAACAGGGCTAGTACAACATACAGGTGGATGTTAATTCACTGTACAACAAACTAAACTTGTGGGAGAGTGGCAGATTCACGTTAAATGGGGCTTTTGCTAGAGAGGTCCCCACCACATTGCATTGCAATGAACTGGTGGCTCTCCAGCATCGAAGAGCTTAAAATTCCCATTTAATTCAATAGGCATATTTAGAATGTTATGCGCCCCATGTGGTGTTGTTGGTTTGCTCCAGAATCACTCTAGTTCCTTTAAGTATAAGAGCCTCGTTGTTACCGTTAGATGTTCCTTGGAGTGTTAGTAGCATTACGGGCAATATCTCCTCCCCCATTTTACATTAATATTGTCTTAGGCTCTTTCACCATAAAACTTTTATAAGGAATAACATCTCACTTGGAGAATCTAATCCCTGATCTTATCCACAGGGACACTGAGTGCAGAACATTTTTCTATGAAAACAAGACATTTCAGGGCATTCCTCCAGGAAATAAATGAAATTCCAGTAACTACAAAAAGGTAAAGCCATTTTTCCGGTTTTACAATTAAGCGTTTCAACACAGAGTTTAATGCATTACAGTACAACTTTGTAACAATTTACCAGCAGTAAACTGTTTCCACTGATTAGTATTCTACCTCATTCACCATGATAATGTACCTTATACAAAAGGAATATTTCTTAGCTATAGGCTTCCAACATTTCCTTGGAAAATCTAGAATGTAAACATAATTTAACCAGGGCTCAAAATTTTCACTCGCCACTAGCCAATAGCGAATGGAAATTCAGCCCTGGCGAGTAGAAATTCAGCCCTGGTGGGTATGTTATGGCTTGCAGTGGTGAGTAACTTTTCAGGTCTGGCTAATAGCAAAGGAATTCACATTTTAAGCCCTGGTTTAACCATTTGAGTGCCAGAGGGGTATGCAGTGCATTGCTCTGCAATGTGTTGTGTACCCCTCTGGCACTAAAAGGGTTAAGTCATAATTAGAAATAAGTCAAGCTACTTCCTCTCCGTTAAAACATCACTTTACTTAAAATATCAATCTAAAAGATGCATATTGTGGGTATTTGTCCTTGTCATATATTTGGTGAATACTTTGTATCTTTAATAAGAACTAACATCTGCTTTATATATGAATGATATTGGTGATACATTTTTTTGAGTTAGTTTACAGTGGTCAGCCCGAATATTGCCCCGGCATCAGAGCTGTTAGGGTACAAACATATTTTTTGCCTTATTTTTGCCTTATGTGGCACACTTTACCCAGTCATAAGTAGAAATAAGCCAAGCTACCTTCTCTCCGTTAAAACATCACTTTACTTAAAACATCAATCTAAAAGATGCATAATGTCTGTATTTGTCTGACATTTCAGTCCTCAAAGGGACTTTAATCAGGGACTACAACATTACAGACTACTGACTGTGTCAGTGTTTAACCCTTTGAGTGCCAGCGGGGTATGCACTGCAAAGCAATGCGTTGCGTACCCCTCTGGCACTCAAAGGGTTAAATAGTCTACTGCTGAGCTTAGCACCAGACCAGCGTGTGTGCGGCAATTCCTTGGAAATAACTCAAAGGGTTAGGACAGGGTTAGTAGTCAATTGTTGAACCTCCAGCTGGATAGAGATGAGAACTGTGGCCTTTAATAGCTGGAGGTTCAAAAGATTACAGGCTCCTGATTTAGAGCAGCAAGTGATCAAAAGGGATATCAACACTTCTAAAAATGGCCTCCCGCTTATTGAAAATCCTAATAGATCCTCAGAATTTTGCATCTGCACCTTTGTTCAAGAGATAACACCTTCAGTCAGCTCTAGATGTCATGCAATGAGATGTATATGGCAGCTGCTAGTAGGACCACAAGACACAAACTCGAATCACTGTACATGGTAATCTTCAGCCTTTAAAGGAGCAGTACACTTTTATGTTTTATTCAAAATGTATAACAGTTCAAATAATCAGGAAGTGAATTTACTGTGTTTACTTCCTGATAGCTCTAACTGACAGGAAGTGACAGGCAGTTTCTGTCACATTCTATAGAGAACTGTATGTTTCTGACTTTTCTCTCCATTAGAATCTAACAGGAAAACTAATTAGAAAAAGTTTACTGCACCTTTAAAGTCCAGGGAGGTGATCAGCTCATCACCTCATCTCATGCACTCCGCCTGTTTCATTTTGCAAAACTAGCAGAAAGCGTCATGTCCACCTCTATGGATAAGGCATCCATGACAGAGTGAAGATGAAGTTACAAGTGGACATTTATAAGAGCCAGTAGGAATTTCTTCCCATAGTAAGGGAAAAGGGGATGTTATTAGGTGTTACTTCTCCTTTAATCTGTTGTCATTGAAAAATATATTGAGACAAGCTGCAATTCAGATAAACATAAATGAAGACATTTTCATGTATACTATAAGGATTAGGCAGAGAGATCACATAAAAAAATTCATAATTTTTGACATTAGATTTTCTGCATGCTTCCCTTCTATGTGAATATATTTGCTGCTATCTTAATTATTTTCCTGTATGAAAACAAAAAAAACACATTTTTTGCCAGCTATTTAGGAGTATAGACTTGAACCTTTTAGTTCAGTAATTGTTATTATGTTGTGAATATAATTGAAACTGGCAGTGTTTCATCCTAGAATTACAAATGTTGAATGAGCTAACCTATTTACCTATCTACCAAGTAATAATAGGCGTCCATGTTTAATAAAGAAATAATTTTTGCTAAAATTGCATAGCTGATGGATTTTTAAGACCAAATAATTATGTGCAATGTTCCCTATTTCAGTAATTATTAGGTCACCCTTTGAAAGTAATTAGATACTCTGGATATACCTGATCATTATCAAACACAACAAACAGGACTGGCTTTTGTTTGTTGTCCACAAAGCTATCAAAATAGTCAAAAGGGTCATTGGTCATGCGGCAAGGAAGAGCCTTCAAACCATGTTGTGCTTTAGTAGATCGGCCAGTTAGAACCTTGACTTGGTAGATGTTTCGTTCGTCAGTCTCAGGATCAGGAGGGGAGTATTTTACACTGGCAGAGTAGCTGGCATCCACTGCAAAGCACAATCCATTTCCACAGGCAGTGTCTGCATGTTAGAAAGGCAGAGAAGAGAGATAATTTTAACAACAGGCATATGGACCCACTAGGCAAAACTCACCCTCACATGCAAGGAAAAAATCTGCCAGTCATACAGCATAGTCTGTAGCCAACAAAATGCACATTAATGAGGCAATGGTGTAAATTCAGAAATGTGAAAAATAAAAAAAATATTTGTAAAAGATACCGAGGTAAATATACAATGACAATTCTATTAGAAAGAATTTGCAACCCTTTTCACTTCTTTATATTACTCCCACTTGCCAGAGTTTGACTCTTCCTAGCCTCTCCTCAGCTCAACCTCTCTTTCTACTCCCGCCTCCCCCTCTGATTTATTTACTAGTGTTACTTAATGCTTTTTACTTCACAAATGGTTGTACTCATCAAGCTGATTCATCTTCATGTACTGTATGATGCATGACACCTCCCCCTCCCCCCTGTTCTTTTCTGTATCCTATAAAAAATTCTTAATAAATTCAAGTAAAAAAAAATATTTTGCATATTTGCAAACTTCATTAAAAACTTGCTATTTGTTAGAAATAAGACCTGCAAATGTATAGTTAAGGAGATATTCATACTTGGCACCGTATGCTAATTGCAGTACCAGTGACGATTCATTTGTTAAAGGAGCAGTAAACTTTTTTTATGAAAACACATATTTTACAGAGCATTTCCTGCTGTGTAAAACAAGGTCACTCCCATCACTGTCAGATAATTTAGTCAAAGTTTATAGCAGTTCATATCTCCCAAGTGTCCCTCTTTAGGAGGGACAGCCCCTCTTTTAGACCTAAATCCCTCTGTCCCTCTTTCCTACCATGATGTCCCGCTTTTTAGGAGATTAGATTGTGTGGTGTGTATATAAGTGTATAATATTGCTCTACAGCAATAAAACTCACATTATTGTTTGTTTAAATGTCAGTATATGTGTTTATAAATTAGTGTGTATAAATAAAATACTTTGGTCTTGTTATAAGTCATTTATTAGGTTACACAAGGAGGTGACAATAGGTCATGAAATAGCTTAAAAATTCCTGGTAATGCCCCGCCCACCAGCCATGCCCCCCAGAAACACCCCCTAAAACACAAGTGTCCCTCTTTGGCTATTTGAAATGTTGGGAGGTATGGCAGTTTAAATAATCAGGAAGTGAGTTTACTTTGTTTATTTCCTGGAAGTTCTAACTGACAGGAAGTGACAGGCAGTTTCTATCACATTCTATGGAGAACTGTATGGGCTGTATGTTCAAATGGATAACGACAAAAAAATGTCGTACGAAAGACAAAAATAAGTAATTGTATGTATGAACGACATATTTTCTATAGAGTATACAACAAAAAACTAGCAATGTCCGTTGTGTACGATACAACTCCAGAACTGATGGGCAAAGGGGCGCAGCAAGGGCGTGGCTAAACTATACTCCAGTGTTGTATAGAGGAAAAGAAAATTTGTCGCAACTAACAGCAAAAAAATATCTTACAAAAGACAAAATTTGTACGTTAAGAAAAAAGTGGAGGGAATGAGAATTTTTGTCTTTAGTTAAGACATTTTTTTGTTAGTAAAGACATTTTTGTCTTTAGTTAAGACTTTTTTTGTTAGTAAGGACATTTTTACAGACATTTTTGTCTTTATTTAAGACATTTTTTTGTTGTTACATACGACAATTTCAGTCAGGACAAACGACATATTTCCAATCACAACCAACACTCTCTGTAAATATTAATGATCCCAGCTACACTGTACTTTGAAAAGTCGTTACAAATGACAAAAGCTATTTTGCTACTTCTCTGAACATATGGCCCTATGTCTGACTTTTCTGACTTTCCTCTCCATTAGAATCTAACAGGAAATCTAATTAGAATTTGACCACTAGAGGGCACTGCTAATATATAAAAACATGGGTTTAAATTGTAATAACTCTGGAAATATAAATCTCTCGTCAGTGGGAGGACCCTTATTTTACTCAATAGGAAAATCCCTACAATATATATTTTTTTCATAAAAAAAAGTTTATTGCTCCTTTAAGCTTTTTCAGAAACGTTTCATGTGTTAATGAAGGTTTTCAGTGATGATTCAGATGGTAATTAAGCTTTTCAGTGGTGTTTCATATGCTAAGCACTGCTCTGCACCAAGTAAATTTCATTTTCACTTTCACTCTACTCAGAAAGAAGTATGAATATTTCCTAAACTATTTTGGTACCCATTATTACACTGGATCTATTCTTATTAAGCCCCACACCCAGAATTTTCATTAAGGAGTCCCCAAGGTAGTAACCCGTCCTAGATATAGGGCCTGCAAAAGCCAAGAGGGTGAACTGCCAATATCTGAATCTGTCAAGACAATGGCGAGTGGAGGATAAAGGATTCCAGATACAATGGTTGATGCAGACACTGGGGGTTATCCATTGAAGGCACATAAACCTAGAGGATGGGTTTGCCTCTATAAAAGGTGAGTCCTACAGCTATCTGTTTCCAAAGGTGATTTCTCAAGGTGATGGAGGAAACACTCAACGATACACAGGGGGGGAGGCGTAAAACGTGTATATTTCTCACAGTCTGTACTCAGATCATGCACACTTTCTCTTTTTTCTCTTTTTGTGTTTTTTTGTATGTTGTGAGAGAACTTTTTACCAGAGGTCTTTAAAGCAGCAGCAACAATAGGTGAAGGACTTGCAGAATACACTGACTACTCTAGGAAGTCAGTGTTTGTACTGTGCTGCTCCATGAAACTTTTATTTTCACTTTCACTCTTCCCAGAAGTAAGTGTGAATATTTCCTAAACTATACATGTGCTGGTTAACATGACACATAGGCAGGTTTGAATGAAGTTTTCATTTAGTTAGAAACAAAATTCAAGGTGATAGGTCCACTTAAATCAAGTGCTGGAATTGATTATTTTGTGTAATGTCAATATACTAAGCAATGTACACCAGAATTCCTTTCTTAACATGGCATGCACCAAGGAGAGGACAATGGGATAGTCTTTGGGCTTTTCGCAATGTTTCTTTAAGTTTATATGCTGGAGAAGACTATTATCTCTAACAGCCTCTCTAGCTCCGATGGGATTCGGGATACAGGCAGATAGTGGTGGCAGAAGATTCCATTATTAAGAGACAGGGTAATCTGCCACCAGGATCGCCACAACAGAACAGTTTACTGTCTTCCGGGTACTCAGGTTAAACATGTGGCAGGTCAGGTTGATAGACCATTGGGAGGGGCTGGGCATGACCCAGTTGTCATGGTACATGTTGGTACCAACGACAAAGTCAGTGGAAAATGGAGGTCCTTTATGTAGGAATTTAGGTTATAAATTTAAACAAAGGACCTCTAAGGTAGTATTTTTTTTTAAATACTACTTGTGCCACACACTACATTAGAAAGGAAAAGGCACATTAGGAAGTAAAATGCATGGTGTAAGCAGGAAGAGTTTGGGCTCCTAGAGCACTGGGCTGTCTTTTCACTGGGGGGCAATTTTTATAGTTGAGATGGAAGGCACCTTAGCAGAAAGGGGGGCACTGGTGCTAAGGATTAGGATGGCTAGAGTGTTGGAGGAGACTTTAAACTATGAATGGGGGGAAGGGTAATGTAACATAAGATGGAGAAGGCAGTGTAAATGAGGAAACTGGATTAGAGAAGGAGCATGGGGGTGGATTGGGGGAATCAGCTAGTTCATCTAATTGGGATGTACCATTGTTACAGCCTAATAAAATGCAAATACATATTTCAAGAATGCAATTTTTCAGAATGGAAATTACATAAAATGTATGCATGTAAATGCTCCCAGGCTGACTGGTAAGATGGGGGAACTAGAATGGATTGTAACGTATGAACAGTATGATCTAATTGGTGTCTCAGAAACCTGGTTAGATGATACATTTGACGTCAGTCAATCTAGAAGGTTATTCACTTTTTAGGAGAGGAAGGGTTAATAAAAGGGGAGGGATATGACAATATGTAAAGAATGCTTTAAAACATAGTATGTGGGAAGATATTAATAAAGGGTCCAGTGAGAATGTAGAACCCTTTGGGTTGAAATTCACAATGGGGTTATACATAATAAAAATATGTTAATGGTGATTTACTACAAACTACCTAATACTGGGGAGTCTAAAGAAACCCAACTGCAAACTGAAAAGGCTTCTCAGTCAGAAAATGTAATCATAATGGGAGATTTCAACTATTGAGATAATGACTTTAGAAATATAACATCCAGCACAACAAAGGGAAATTATTTTTTAAGTATGATTAATAAAAATAACATGTCATAACTAGTAGAGTAGCGAACTAGAAAAGAGGCCTTGCTGGTCTTGTGCTCTCACACTGTTCTGACATGATAAACAGTATATAGGAAAGGTATGCTTTCAAATATGATATGAGAAACCCATTAGCAAGGGTTTAACCAAAACTTTTTAAAAAGGCAAATTTTACAATGCTAAAAGTAGTATTAAAGGATATTCAGTGGGATGCAATATTCAAAAATAAAAATGCATAAGAATCATGGAATTTGTGTAAAAAATGCTTTTAGATAAATATACGTGTCAATATATACCACTTAGAAATAAGTACAAGAGAAACAAATTAAAGGGATAGTAATACCTGAAAATAAGTTTATTTTATATCGTGGCCCTTAAAAAACCATGAAAAATGATATAAGTCTTATCTCCCAAACCTTTATGGTTTGGGAGATATTCAGAAGTAAAGTTTCCCCTGGAGTGATGTAATTGCTCCACCCTTCAGATTTGGAATCCAGTCGCCCGACCAGCAGTGCCTCTCCAGAAGTGCTGAGATCATGATCTTTAAAAAGAATTTCTTAATTGGAATGGTCTACAAAGTGTGCTTTCAAGCCAGGCACACTTTGTACACAGTTCCAATGACGTAGTTCTTTTCAAAGATCGTAATCTCGGCACTGCTAAAGAGCTGCCGGTTGCTATGTGGACCGAATTCCAAATCTGTCCACTAGATGGCAGACTTGGCTGAAACAGCAAGGAAAAGTGAACTATACTATATTTTACATATGAATATCTCCCAAACCATAAAGGTTTGGGAGATAAGACTTACATCATCTTTCATGTTTTTTTAAGGGCTACAATATAAAATAAACTTATTTTCAGGTATTACTATCCCTTTAAGACCAATGTGCCTTAATAAAGAAGTTTGCAGGGAAACAGAAATAAGAAGCAGGCTTTTAAAGTGATTAAATCATAAGGGTCCGATGCATCATTTAAACCTTAGTGTGCCAGAGAGGTATCCATCGCACTGCGTTTCAATAAATTGGATATCCCTCTGGCACTCGAAGGGGTAAAAAACCCCATAAAGAATGTAATAAAATCAGTTTGGCTACCTAAAACTGAAAATGAGATAAGTATTCCAAAATAGAGCAATACAAATCCTAAACAATTCCAACAGGGGCTGCATTAAAAGTCATCAGTCACACGGTCAGTACCAGGAGTCACATTAGGTACAGAACAGTCTAAAAGCCCTGTTTCTCAGGGGCCATCTGGGGAGGGGAGTGGGGGTTTCGATGTTAGGCATCTCTTGGGTTTATGGTAGGAGGAGACTTTGGGCTCGCAGACATGGGAGAAAAGGGCTGCAGGATCTTGGGGTGCAGGTTGCCTCTGTGGGCAAGCCTGTTGCAGGAAGTGGGGTAAGAGGGTTGGTTGTTTCTCACTGTGGCCCCAGCGGATCCTCTTCCTTATTGGGGTTTGGGGCTTTGGAAGAGCATGGTTCTACTGGGGCTGTGGCAGGGAGAGATAGTGGTTTGGGGGCTGCCTTCTAGCAGGGGGTGGGTGCAGGGACTGTGTTAGGTCTGCCTTTCTGGGCGGCCAATCTCGGGTATGTTGGCTAGTGGGGATGCGCAATTGGCATAAGGGGCCTAATGGGCAACTAGCCCTCCCCGGGTTTGTTGGAGATGCCAGAGGTAGCTTACGGGGCTGCCTACTTAGGGTGGGAGGGTCCTCTTGGGCTTCATCTGAAACCAGAAATGAGTGAAAAAAATGTCAATATTGAGTTTGTGGAAATCTATTACCTTCTTCCGTTAGAGAAGGATGAAAATCCCAAGGGTGTTTGGGGACTGGATAGGGCTTTCACCATCCTGGCAAGTGTGACTGGGGAGCAATGTTCATGACTCTTCTGTTACCAGGACATGATTTGGTCGGCTTGTCATACGTAAGGAGGTTTTCTCCTTTAAAATGAGCAGTGCCCTGCAGCAGATGGCGGTGCAGCTGTCAAGTGTAATCTGCAATAACCACCTCTCAGCAGTGGGAGTATCCTTGTTTTACTCAGGAGGATAAACCTTACAATATATAAATATTGTGTTAATAGTCTTTTAAGGCATCTGTACATTAGAACAGGTACAGAGAGTGGATTTTCAAGCCAATGTTTGAGTGCAGCAGATGAGTATCTTTGGTAACTTCATACTTGCCCATTGACAATTTCACCATGAATTAAACCTTTGAGTGCCAGAGGGGTATCCAATGCATTATTTCATAACGAGTTGGATACCCCTCTGGCACTCAAAGAATTAATTGATTCACTATTGAAAGATAAGGGCCAATATAAAAGCCAAACCCTGTATTTTTCACCACAGTGGCCTGGAGATATAGCCCCGGAAAGACTAGGTATGTTGGCGAGTGTGTTCACTTTATTTATATTCTTTAGTTGTGGCAAGTGTGGTCATATATATTTTTAGGGCTTTTTTATTTATTCTATTTGTTTAGGTTAGTGGTGTGGAGAACAAGAGATTTTTTTATACCACAGGACCTCTGACATCAAGGCGAGTTTTTTAACGCGAGCACAGATATCATGGGTGGGTGGGGAGCGGTAAGGGTGCCAAAGACCCCGCCCATGTTTTTTCATTAAATTAGCATAGTGGGTTTGGATATCCTCTCCCTCAGGGGAACCCTACCCTTACTTTGGCTTCCTTTCTTTTTTTTTTTTTTTTTTTTTTCAACTTTGGGTTTCTTTCTGATTGATATGAGGTCGAGAACCAATCTGTTTTGGAGCTGCTGGTGTGTATACCGAATTACAAAATTCAGTATATATACTGACTGGAATGGTAGCGGAAACAAGCTAAAATGTCACATAAATTCTGTATAGTTACTTAAAATAGAATATATAGTTCAAACAATTCAAACAATATTGAATGAAATATATTAACTAGCCCAAAAGTACAACAGCAAGAGGTATACTGATCTCCATCTTGTCAGTTAAAACGCTCTTCTGAATAAAAGCATGCAGAGGAAAGACTGTGGATGCTTCGGATAGAAGGGGGAAAACTTTCTAGAATTCAAGGGGTTAAAATACCCAATTTGGATTGATAGGAATTTCCATTTACTTGTGACACTCATGGTTAAAGTACCGTGCTGGTAAGAAAGTATAATATGGACCAACCAGTAATCTTTCCATTGGTCTTACATGTAGTTCATGTAGGTTGGGGCTGAACCACCTGAAGTCCTCCAGGGGGGAGATGCACTAAGGGTTGATGAAATGGTGAAGTGTGTCTGGTGATGTGTGGCAATTTCTTTACAATGGAACACACTTCATGATATGCACTAAGAATTAAAGTGGATCTATCACATATAGATATCTAATGCTCATTAGATAGCGCATTTAGTGAAAAAGTTTAATATGTTAGTTATTTTTTTAAAAAACCTGTTATGCACGCAAAAATTCAAGTGTAAAAGGTGCCCAGCAGCCTACTTCCGCTTGCCGTACAGAGGCTGCTCCTGTCCCACTACTCAGCATCCTCCGATGACGGAGGATGTCTGTCTCTAAGCTGGAGCGATCTCATCGGCTAGATATCGAACTCTGCCAATGAGATCGCTCCAGCTTAGAGACAGACATCCTCCGTCATCACAGGATGCTGAGTAGTGGGACGGGAGCAGCCTCTGTGAGGCAAGCAGCTTGTCGCAGCGGCAAGCAGAAGTAGGCTGCTGGGCACCTTTTAAACTTGAATTTTTGCGTAGATAACGGGTTTGTTCAAAAATGACTAACATAGTAAACTTTTTTCGCTAAATGCTGTATCTAATGCGCATTCCATATCTATATGTTATAGATCCACTTTAAGGGGGAGACATTTTAACCATTAAAATATAGGTTTGGCGGAATGTTAGTGTTGTGTTAGGGAAGGTATGTGTGTGGACCAGCCCAGATCTTGTACAGTACTCTCCCATCCCTGCTCATTTGTCACTCTCTCCTTTCTTCTCCCCAGTCAAACTCCTCCCTTCTTGCTTATTCCACACTGACTATGATATATGAGCGTGTGGAAAAGGGGTAGGCAACACATGGCTCTCCAGCTGTTACACTAAAAAGCTAAAAACCCTTATGCATCCGATATCTAGCAGAGGATTATGGGAACTGAAATTCATTCGCAGCTGAAGGGTCACAGAGTATCTTCTTCTGTTTTAATCTGTGTAATTTATAGTTGTGTGTAATCTACTAATAATCTGGGAATTGGTCAGGATAAATGTTTGTGATTTCAGTAACATATTGTTCTGCTGATAGTGCCAATTTTCAGAAAAACTACAAATCCCAAAAAGTGTATATAGAAGAGAAGGTATTCATTTGTGAACCAAGACTGTGTAAGATTATGTATTTTAATTAGATATGAAAATGGGCAGACTGGATGGGCCAGCTGGTTTTTATCTGCTGTCAAAATCAAAATCAATGTTAATGAGCACATCGCAAAGTTATCAGTGCCAAGATTAACCCTATGAGGACCAGAAGGGTGGGCAAATGGGATCAAAACCATCACATTAAGAATTGGGGGAGTGACAGTTGAGGCAATCGTGTTATTCTACTGTCAGCAAAATCCCATTCTCACCTTTTTGTCCAGCGAAGCTTCTGTTAAATCCACTGAAGTTGATTGAATTGCAGTTATGAGGTGCCGTGCCATGGTACAGAGTGCGCTCATTAACTTCAGAGTACCCATTCCTCTCTATCATACATTTCTTTCTTAGCATATATGCTATGAACTGGTACTTGTTCTGGATCCGCTCAATCTGGCAAAGGATGAATTGAAACTGACATTTTTATTCAAGACTTACAGGAGAAAATCTGAATGGTGATAGCTATTGTATAAAATAGTGTTGCATAACCAACAAATGCCAATAACACAAGGGGAGGGGGTTATGCATTAAGGTGTGATAAAGAGATGATAAAGTGGAGATGACCTCTGCAGTGATATCACTTCTGCAGTTCCTATATTATTCTATGGGTCTATGCACTAAGATCTCTCTCATTTGAGAAATCTTAGTGCATTGGCTCCATACAATAATATAGGAAATGGGGAAGTGATATCACTGGAGAAGTAATCTCCACTTTATCACCTCTTTATCACCACTTAGTGCATCTCACCAATGAGTTGGAGACCTCTCTCTCATTCAGGGGGTTAAAAGCCTAATTTTAATCAATGGACGGTTTATTTTGCATTAGGTATGAGTTATGTTATGCAGCCTAAGAACTAAGATCTCTCAAACTAGAAAAGGAGGCTCTCTAGAATAAAATAGGGATTGGAAGTGTCTCTCATTCAAGGGTTTATCGAACCTTAATTAATAACCCATCACGACTGAACATTTGCACCACTGGAATAGTTTATTTTATAATGTACCATATTAGAAAACACAAAGCCAGTCAAATTGTATACAAAATAGTGAATCTGCAAAAGCTACACCAGCACCCTCTAGTGTAGGAAACCTGAAAATAAATAATATCAAGGCTCAGAATCAATAGACAATGGGACATTTGTAAGTATATCAGTTGTGGGGAAAGCAACTGCACTATATTGATCGAACAAAAAGTTCAATTGATTTCAAATGGATGTTAACCCCTTGAATGCTATAGAGATATCCAATCAATGTGAATTTTAAAAATGTTTATTTGTGTCTCATGGGGCAGTTATTTTACATTAGAATTGCTCTTCTTTATTGTTGAATATGGCCCTAATTGTGACATAAGTGGTGAACTTGTTTTATTATAATCAACTAGTTGAAAAGCCCATGTACACAGGCCACAGTGCCACCAGCAACCTCTGCTGGTGGCCAGATCCTGTTGGCCGGGTTGCAGTCATGTGCAGTACTGAGTGCCCGAATGTGCCGCGGCTGATCACAGACAGGGGCGCTCCGAATTCAGACCGTAGTCGTCTCTGTGCATGGTCTCAGGAAGGTGTGCAGAGAGGACTACTGTCTGAATTCAGAGCGCCCCGCTCTGTTTTCAGCCGCAGCGTTGGCAGTCTCTGCTGCGCATTAATGCAGCGTGCACATCTGTCTCTACTGCGCATGACAGTTTCTGACAAACATACTTTTAGAGAATTATTATATAGGATGAGTATAAAATACACAATGCAGTCAATTTATAAGCTGAAATTCCCGAATAAATAAAAAAGTGGTTCAAAAAATACTTGGGACCTTGTGCACCATGAAAATGACGTAATTCTGGAGCAAACCAAGAAGCAAAAGGGCTTTAACCCCTTAAGGACCCATGACATGCCAGGACCATCATGGGAAAAATTTGCGATAAAGGACCCATGACGGTCCTGGCACGTCATGGATTTCAGGGCTTCCTGATTTGCTGCATGCCATTCAGGGAGCCCTGAATCGGTTAATGAAAAATGCTGGAGACCTCTAACATTCAAGAATTGAAAGGTCCCATTTAATGTGAACCTATAACCATGATTCAGGTTCATATATTTCAAAACTTCATTTAAAACTGCCTATGTGTCATGATAACCAAAAGTCCGATATATGTATAGTTTAGAAAATATTCACACTTTTGCTGCTGGGAAAAGTGAAAGTTAAAGGGATAGTAATGTCTACTTAAAAGTTGCTTGCCGTGTCTTTTTTATATTAAATGTAACAGATTGCTCTATGTGCAATACCTTACTTTTGTGTAGTTCAAAAGTTATTAAGAGATAAAGATCCCCTGTCTGCCCCTTCTGGACTCCTCCCACTAAGTCTCTAATCTGGTCATGTGACTGGACGGCTGCAGCGAGGGACAAACTTCAGTCAGTAAGTATAAGGAAAATCCTTTCCCCCTTGATGAAGGAGGGCAGGATTTCCCTTTGCTTACTGAAGTTTGTCCCTCGCTGCAACTGTCCTGACCAGACTGCAGCTTCTGCGTTTTCTGTGTTACATGGCCAGAAATGAACTACACAAAAGTATTACACATAGCGCAGTCTGTTACTTTTACTATAAAGAAGACTCGGCGAACGATTTTTAAATAGACATTACTATACCTTTAAAGTCTTCTGGTGAAGCACAACAGTTAATTAGCATATGAAACATCATTGAAAATCTTCATTAGCGTATGAAATGCCACTCAAAAAATCTTCACTAGCATATGAATTGTCACTGAAAAGCTTAATTAACATACCTCCTTAAAGGGATAGTAATACTTCGTTTATTTTATTTTGTAGGCATTAAAAAAACATGAAGAACGATATCAGTCTTATCTCTCAAACCATTATGGTTTGAGAGATATTCACAAACAAAGTTTCCCCTCCTGCCCCTTTTACCTAGTGAAGCCATCTCTTCTCAGATGTGGAATGCAGTCCATAGACCAGACAGATAACAGCAGGGGACAATCTTCTTCCTATGAGAACAATGAAATCCCTGCCCACCTTGACAAGTTTTTCAGGCTTTTCCCTTATCTTAATTGAAGATTGTCCTTCTCTGCAGTCTACCTGGGCACCTCCCTTCTGCTCTGGCTGAGCAGTGTTACACTAGGTAAAAGGGGCGGGGGGGATACTTTGACATGGAATTACTCTTGAACTACAACTCTGACAGAATTGAAATAACATTCTCCAAAGTCCAAATACTATGATGATTAATTCAAGCTGCTTTTATTATGAAACATTACTATCCCTTTAAATGTACTCTCGCTGGTCTTTTGGCTAACATGACACATATGCAGTTTTTAAGTGAGTTTTTCAATATGAATCCTGAATCATCTTACTCAAGGTGACAGATCAACTTTAAATCAATTTGACTTTTTAAAATGTTTATTAATCTCACATGGAGCAGCTGGCAGAATTGCTTCTCTTTATATTTGCACATGACCCTAAATGCGATACAAGTGAAGTGCTGTTTATTGCTTAAAATGTCTATAAGGCATAATCTGCACTAGCACTGGACTGTATGCTTGAGTGTAGCAGAATCCACTTGAGACACCTCACCCTTCTCAGTTCCATCCACATTAGCTTCTGAATACCTCCCAAGTGTCCCTCTTTAGGAGGGACAGTCCCTCTTTTAGACTTAAATCCCTCTGTCCCTCTTTCCCACCCTGATGTCCCTCTTTTTAGGAGATCAGACTGTGTGATGTGTATATATATGTGTATCACATTGCTCTACAGCAATAAAAATCACATTAATGTTTGTTTAAACATCAGTATATGTTTATAAATTAGTCTTTATAAATAAAATACTTTGGTCTTGTTATAAATCATTTATTAGGTTACACAAGGAGGTGTCAATAGGTCATGAAATAGCCTAAAAATTCTCGGTAATGCCCTGCCCACCATCCACGCTCCCAGCAACGCCACCTAAAACACAAATGTCCCTCTTTGGCAATTTGAAATGTTGGGAGGTATGGTTTCTGTTTGAGCAGTATCAGAGCCTTGTGAAATGCCAAAATGGTCAATCAGATAGAGAGATCCAACAGTCCAGGATCAGAGAGACACTAATCATAGCATGGACAGGAAAGAAAGGACTAACTCAGAAATAGGGTAGTTGTTTCCAAAAGACCAGACATTACCAAATCTACTACAACCAGAAATGAAAAACAAATACTTAACATGGTACTTGTTGCCACATTCTACATGCTTTCAAAAATCCACAAACTTGCAAGAAGACCCACCATAACAGGTATGAACACATTTACAAAGGAAACATCAGGTCTGGAAAAAACCATCCTGCAACCCATTGAGCATTATTTTTTAAAGAAATGTGGAGTAATTCTAGTGCAAACAAATTACCCTATAAAAATCCCCATCAACTTAAACATGGTTTAACCACTTGAATGTTAGAAATGTCTCTAATGTATTGACCCCTTGGATGATAGACAGGTCTCGTTGGAGATCTCTGGCATCTGAGGGGTTAAGCTATGTTTAACATTACAAATGTGATCTCTGCAAGAAAAGAAATAAAAAAATACCATGTTTAACCCTTTGCCTGCCATTCAATGCATAGCTATCTCTCTGGCACTCAAAAGGTTAAACACAGCTGGCATCCAAGGCATTAATCCTGAATGCCATCAGTATGAATCCTTAAACTTGTACAGCAGAACACAACTCAGAATGGGTGCTGGGAGAAGACTCAAAGCATATTGTGGAACTTCAATTCCACTTCCTCAGAGGTAAAAGAATTATTGAGTTGGGTCACCCCCACTCCCCCTTTGAGAACCTGCCTGCCATTCCACGTTACTGTGTCACCTTGTACTGACGGCCTTGGCCTTCACACATGGAGCTAGACGCTTCCACGCTTCAATTCATTCTCCATCGTATGGAGAAGGATTGAAACATTATCCACTTTGGTGAAAGGTCTCTATAGCATCCAAGAACCAAGTGAAGCTTATCGCACATCCTGACATTATAACACAGGAGGACTTCAAGTACCGGCTGAAACCAAGCAGGCACAGCATGTTGGCTATCGTGGGGTTGGGACCACAAATATGCATACAGCCCTAGATGCATACAGAATCTAATCAACACTCACAGACAAAATGTAAAACATACTTAAAAACACACATTTGAGGCGTACAGGTACGGCAATTAACAGATACATACATACTTAAACAGCATAAAATATGCCAAAGTGTTCATGTAGTAATTATACTAAGTCAAGATATAGGTATGTATTTCCACCTAGAGCAATCCTATTTTATAATTCTCTAGGATGTTTGTCAGAAGCCGTCGTGCATAGTAGAGATGGCTGCACGCGCTGCAGTCATGCAGAGACTGCCCGGGCCGCGAGTGATACAGAGTGGGGAGCTCCGTATTCAGACCGGATTCCTCTCTGCGTGCCTTCCTGGGACAGCTTGGTCCCAGGAAGGTCCGCAGAGATGGCCACGGTCTGAATTCAGAGCTCCCTGCTCCGTATCAGCCGTGGCGCACTCGGGCAGTCAGTACTGCACATATGACTGCAGAGCCACCAGTGTTGGCCCGTGTACAATAAAGTGCAAAATAAAACAAAATACAAAGGGTGAAAAAAACAGGCCAAAATATCACAGAAAAAAAATCACACTAACTCAAAGTGAATCAATACTAATCAGTATTAAATTGTACAGTGCAGCGGAATTAGTTGGCTCTATATAAATAAAGAATAATAATAATTATAATATTAAATACCAGGCCAGAAAACAAATAGACTCACGAGATACTCCTCACCACACTACCCAACGCGTATCACTGGAAGGCTTCATCAGGGGATGTTAATTGTTCCAGGTGGAAATGTATACCCATATATCTTGACTTAGTATAATTACTACATGAACATCTTGGCATATTCTATCCTGTTTCAAGATGTATGTCTATTAATTGCCTCACCTGTACTCCTCAAATGTGTTTTTTAAGTATGTTTTAAATTCTGAGTGTTGATTAGATTCTGTATGCAAAAAAAATGTATATATTTTTGGATCTTGACTCATGGTTGAGTGCCTCATTTTAGGAGTTATGCTTGCAGTGCACCAGACGATTTGGTCTTTATTTTCTATGAGTCTTATTCCTACTAGTGCTGATCAATTATTTTCTAATTGTATAGCCCAAGATGGGCGTCATATGAGTTCATTATTTTACTTTTACTTTGTTTGCTTTTAAATTAAATATTACGCACTCACTATACCCGAGTATCAAAAATGTGTATATTGTCCATTTCAATTTCCATAAATATATATTTAAAATACAGCATTCATATTTTGGCAAAGTTTCACAGAACAAAAGTGGAATGCTAAACTGGTGCCCACAGCACACAAAACTGATATAGCACCCTGGTTGAAAACCACTGGCTTAATACAATGTAGAATACATTTTTTTTAAGGTTACAGGTCCACTTTAATTGATAGTCTTTATTTCACTTCCCATGATATGTACAATATGTGTTTTGAGTTTGGTATTAATTTCTTACTTTTTTTGGCTTGCTAAGAGGACAGTCCAAACTATTCCCCCACTCCTTTTCAGTTTATGTGACATTTTATTATCTTGATATTGGGGTCCTCGTATTAATGTCCAGTCACAGATCCAAACACACCCTGTCTGACCCCCCTTTGTTCCACTGTCCCAATGGTAAGAAAAGAACCACATATATCCTGACTCACACCCCATCCTTGTTCAAATGTCCACTGGAATTCAAAGAACCATACGTACAATATCTGACACCCCAACCTTGATCCACTACCCACTAGTAGTCATAGATCCAAACATACACTGTCTGACACCCCAGCCTTGTTCCATTGGTAGTCACAGCTCAACCCTTACCCTGACTGACACCCCACCAATGTGCTACTGTCTCTTGGTAGTCATAGATCCACATACAAACTGTCTGACACATTAGCCTTGTCTCACTGTTTCACTGATAATAACAGTACCACACATACATTGTGTGATACTCCAGCCTTGTTCTGATGGTAATCACAGAAACACAAGTGTCTGAGGCCCCTTCACCTTGGAGTGCACTGCTACTGGGCTGTCATCAATTTAATTCAGCAGGCAACCATTCCACATGTTCTGTACTCTACATGATACATCAGAGTTGCTCTGAGGTGACCTCAGAGCAGTCCGTAAGTATCTGGTAAAAAGGGAACCTGTGGATTCATGCTAAATGAAACTGAGGACAGCCTGACCTTGGTAAGCTCCACTACCTAAATAAAATAATTAAAAAGGTTGTCACTTATGCCATAAGCAGTCAACTGGGAGATGCCAAAGAATCCCATTTGGCCAGTCCAATCTTCAGGGGTTACCATTTAGACACAGGGTTCCCCCAGGCTTCCACTATGCCCTAGATTGGCCTATGACAGTAGATGAGATATAAATTACTCCCTAAATGATACATTTTTAGAGCAAAATCTGCATTACAAACCCATTCCTGAGCAGCTTATTTATTTATTTACTTTTGTCTGGAAATATGAGGGCATGGCTATATTGTGGGTAGTATGCAGTCGTAAATAAAATAAAAAGTAAGTAATTAATGGTAAGAAATGCCAATTTCAATCTCCACTTCATTTGGCACATTACTTCTCTGCCAGTGTACGTATGGCATGTAACATGCTGCTGTTTCTAATATCCATACTTAGAAACTCTCAGGGGTTGTCCCTGAAACTAAAGGTTTTGAACCAATTTTCAATGTAATGTTGACCATTTAACTGCTTATATTTTTCCCTGAATCAGTGCTATTTCTACCAGAACAGCAGAGGGAAAAGTCCTGATTGTCTTTTCTGTTCAGGCCTTGCAACCTCTTTGTTTTCTCATCTTAACGGATCCTTGAGGACTGACTAAGAATTTAAAAAATTCCAGAATCAGCTCAAAGCTCCCAGGTATGCTAATATGGTAGTGGCTACCATAAATACTAGTAAATAGAGCAGTGGTTCCCAAGTCTCTCCTCTGAGGGTGCCTAACAGGACATGTCAGGATTTCCCTTCCTGTGCACAGATGAGTTAATTACATGACTGAGATTCTAATTAAGTCACCTGTGCACAAGCAGAGAAATCCTAAAGGTATGGCCTGTTCGGCAACCAAAAAACATTTCTGTGATTACGCTTAATCCTTTGAGTGCCAGAGCGGTACACAACACATTGCAAAGCAATGGTTTGCGCTCCCTTCTGGCACCCAAAGGGTTAAGAGAAAAGCCATTTAACACCCTTGGATAATATGTGTGGAGACCTCTTCTTGCTTGGTGCAATTTAATACAGTCATCTGCTCTCCAAGGAGTTAAATAAAATCGCAATCCTTACCCATTAGTTTCAGCTGTTGTATGTAACCTAAAGAAAATCAAAATGTTCCCTCTTTCATACTGTAGCAGTCACAAAACTAATTGGGGGAATAAACAGTTCTACCAGAGCAGCCCATTTTCTTGACTTGGGATGCTGGCTCCCTTCTCTTACACCTGCATTAAGGGGTAAGAACTCCTGCATACGATTGCATTAGTGTATAGTAGCCCGCAAACTGCACTGGTGTTAAGAATTAAATGTCAGCAAGCCCAGAGTGCTTTCTCAAATAGCATGAGCTGGGCAGTGGAGTCAAATTCTGCCAGTTTCCTTTATGTGTTAACTAGTGTAAAAGCCTGTGTACACGGGCCAAGGTCCAGGTGATGTTAACCCTTTGAGTGGCAGAGGGTTATGCAACGCTTTGCAATGAGTTGCATACCCCTCTGGCACTCAAAGGGTTAAGAGGCCGGTCCTGCTGCCGACGCAGTCGTGCACTGTAGAGACTGCCTGAAAGCACAGAATGCTCCCAGCACAGAACTCCCAGCATTCCTACACCTCCCAGCATTCTGTGCATTTGGGCAGTCTCTACTGTGCATGACGGCTTCTGACAAACATCCTAGCGAATTATTATATAGGATACTACTGAATTCTTGGTAGAAACAGCATTAACCCTTTGAGTGCCACATAGGTATCCAACGCATTGCATTAGTTCAGTGCATATTTGAATAGCCTCTTTTATTTGCTTCATTTGGAGCATATTTGTAGGTTTGATTCCCTATCACAAAAGGAGAGATATTAGTTTCCAACAGAGACTCAGAGAATGAAAATTTTGCATACCGGGTAATGCATCTCTGGGCACCACCTCTTGTTCCATAAAGGAAAATTAACATTTTCAAGAACTAGGTGACACCTAGTGGTTGTTATTATGTACTGAAATGCTAAATGTAACCTTTTCATCTAATTTAGGTCTAAATCCATTGCATTAGAATGGTTTTTCGGCAGGTAAAAGAGCCACCATAAAAGCTATATTTGAATCCTTTTTATGACTTGAACATCCCAATTCAATAATTCAGGATACACAGCCAACTCAGCATAATTGGACTGAAAAGATATTGGAAATGGCCATGACTGCTATCACCATACCTGGGAACTCTCCAGATCAGCCCCGGAGACTTTGATTTTTGCAGCTGATTACTGGGTCTCGGGGGACAGACACTGATTCTCTGGCAGTGGGGAGTTTCATAAGAAACTCTGCTCACTTCTCCTCCTTCTCACCCTGTTCCTCCCATTTCCCTCCCTCCTCTCCTCCTTCCCCACCCAGTTCCTCTCACTTCCCACCCACGTTTGTGGCACTTCTGTTAAGCCCTGCCCCCCACTCACGAGTAAGCCTGCGAACCATGTAATTTATATCCCCCAACGGCACCACAGGAGTTCCCTCCGGGGACTAACAGAAGACAAAGTTCCCAGGTATTGCTATCACATCCTAGAATAATAGGCTTTTTAATATTCCCTTTTGCTTCCAGCGAGGTATTCCCTACCTCAACAGCTCTGAGAGGAAGACCTGGCTACAAAAGGTTATAATCACAACTACCCTCTCCTTCTTCCCAATATGCCCTCAGTCATCTTCCCTATACTGAACCAAGTCCCCATCATCCCTTCCACTGCTACTCTAGTCTGCAATTCATTGCTGTGCAATGTGATGCAAACTCACCGGTAATGTAGGGGGCTAAACGAATTAAACATTGAAACTTAAATTTCATCACTAACTCTAACTAGCCTAACTAGACCCACAAATAACCCCTCCATTGCTGGATTGGCAGAGAATGCACTGCAATCAATGTGTTCCAGTCGCAGCAATGGAGAGGGTTAAACATTAACAAAATGTTTTATTCAAAGCCAAAATGGCCTTAAAGGGATAGTAATACTTCGTTTTAACTTTATTTTATTTTGTAGGCATTAAAAAAACATGAAGAATGTTATAAGTCTTATCTCTCAAACTTTTATGGTTTATGAGATATTCACAAGCAAAGTTTCCCCTCCCGCCCCTTTTACCTAGTGTAAGCCATCTCTTCTCAGATGTGGAATGCAGTCCATAGACCAGACAGATAACAGCAGGGGACAATCTTCTTCCTGTGAGAACAATGAAATCCCTGCCCCCCTTGAGAAGCTTTTCAGGTTTTTCCCTTATCTTAACTTGAAGATTGTCCCTCTCTGCAGTCTACCTGGGCACCTCCCTTCTGATCTGGCTGAGCAGTGTTACATCAGTAAAAGGGGCGGGAGGGGGGCACTTTGTCATTGAATTACTCTGGAACTACAACTCTGACAGAATTGAAATAACACTCTCCAAAGTCCAAATACTATGATGATTAATTAGAGCTGCTTTTATTATGAAACATTACTATCCCTTTAAATAAATTATGGGTTGATAACATTATCGCACTTCTCTCCATCCTTATCATATCAGGATGAATAATGTGAAAATATTACATGGGGTCCTAAGACCATTTTATGCTATTTTGTTAAAGGAAGGTAACTTTCTTTCCCTCCCTGAATGAAACAGAAAAATGAGGTATATTCATCTTATATTCTTTAATGAATTACAATTACAATTCTCACAACTGACATCACGTGTATTTGTATATTATTTTAAAACTTCCCAATACAAATAAAATATATAAATATAGTTATTTGCTTGCCATACTATATATAACATTTTACTAATTTTTTTTTACTCTTTGTTTCTCACTGCATTGCATTGTGCACCACTCTGGAACTTAAACGGTTAAGTGTCTGCCAGACAGAATTGTTTAGGATTACACAGGTGTTTTTGTTTCATTTGAAATTCATGACACCTTCACCTGCCTTTCAAGAGAGCACAAAGGTGACGATGAAGATCTATTAAGTTACTAAAATACTATTCCTTAGAAGAGTCTTTTGCCCCCTTTGTGCTTTTTTGTGATTATCCAGACATGCAGTGAAAATCTAGAGTAGATTTCTTAAAGAACAATATTTGCCTTGTGGGACTATGTGTATTTATGAATATTGCTGTATATACTTTTCTCTCTTTCTTATATTGATTTTAGAGATAATGTGCGTATATATATATATATATATATATATATATATATATATAACAGCATTTAATAGAATTCCTCTATCTATCTATCTTTTCCATTTGCTTTATTGGGAAAACATACACACTAATATAGGAATCCACACTGAGTGGCACCACCTAGGATTAACAGTGAGGGGTCAGTAGGTATCCATAATTTAAACTACTGAAAGTGTGTTCTTAGATCAGCTTTTTGTATTCCTTCTCTGGTTTGTGGGACTGCTTCTCTTGCCTGGTCAGTAAAAGATATCCTTATAAATGTTACCTTCACAATTTGGAGATTTTTAGTTGTTCTGGTGAAATCGACTTGAACTTTTTTATATTCATCTGTGTTATGATCCAGTTGTACCAGAAATAGGAACTGTCCTTTCATCGCATTCCAATGTGTAGGAAGATCAGTTTCTGCAGAACACAAACCATGCAACAGAGCATCTGTGATAAGTTTTTTATATACATACTAGTTGAAGAGCCCGTTAAACGGGCCACAGTGCCACTTCTAGCCGGTCGCGGGGCAGTCATACACAGCAGAGATTGCCTGAGCTTCCAGCTCTGTATTAGCCACAGCGCGGGCAGTCTCTACTGCACATGACTGCAGCACGCACAGCAGTCTCTACTGCGCATGACTACATCGTTACACACGTTTTAGCGAATTATTATATAGGATTAAGTTATTACAAATGATGTGCTGTTATTTCTTAAACTTCTATGTACCAAATATATGGTAAAAAAGGCAGCAAAGCAATGGTTTCCAAAATGACAGCAATGAAGGAAACAATATTGTTTTGTGACTGTAAATGCCAGTGTTGAAATAAAAAAAAAATCTGAAAACATTTCACAATTCTGAAAGCTAAAGAGGTGCAATTCTGGAGCAAACAAACAAATAACCCTTCCTAACAACACCATTTCTTTAAATTGGGTTTCTAACCCCTTGAATGACAGAGAGACCAAAAACAAATTGCATTTACAAAATTCCAGAGAATTCAATACCGAACAAATAACTTCTTTATATGTATTTGTATATTTTATTTGTATTAGGATAGTTTTATACAACATACAAATACACAGAAACAAAGAAAAAGGAATCCTGCAATTTCAGATAAAAATGGAGTTTGTTCAACAGACAATGGCATACCATCAACAGAAAGCAATAAAAGATATAGGACTTATAAAGGAGGCAAGAGAAGCACAATTCTTCAGCAAAGAGGGGGTAGATGAACACACACTCAGGATTGGTAGCTATGTAGATTTGCACACATATTTAGCCTGGTGCAGACACCTAATCTTCTCTTCTTCTTCCTCCTTCCCTTCCTTTCCTCCTTGCATCCATCTTCATTCTCACTTCAGTCACTCCATCCTCATTCCTTGTCTTCCTTTCCCTCGATTCTCTTTCCTCCTCCTCCCTTCCCTTCCCTCCCTCCATCTTTTTCTTTCCAGTGTTTTTCTGCCTCCCGCCCTCCATCTGCTCCCTACATCATCTTCCTTGCTTCCTTCCACCTTCCCACTTCTTCCTTCCTCCCCCACTCCTTCTTTCCATGTTTCTTTATATTCCTGTCTCTTTACAGCCTCCCTCCCCTGCTCCATTCCTCCATTTACTTCCTTACTTAAGATTCTTTAGTCATCACTTCTTTCTCCATCCATTCATCCTCTTCCTTCCTTTAGCTCCTCCCTTGATCTGTCCATATTCTTACTTTTACCCTCCTTCTTTCTCACTCTCTTCAACTTTTTCATCAGCTTCTTCCTCCCTCCCACTTCCTGCTTCTTCTTCTCTCCATCTTCTTCCTCCCTCCCACCTCCAGCTTCTTCTTCCCTCTATATTCTTCTTCTTTTCTGTTTCCCAATTTTCTCCATTCTTCCAGATCTCGCTACATTCCTTCCAGTTCCTCCCTCCTCCTTTTTTCCATTCATCTCCTGCTTCTTCTCAGGGCCAAACTGGCCTACCGGGATACTGGAAAAATTCACGGTATGCCGTCTTCACTGGGCTTCCCTGGGATTGCTTAAAATCAACAGTAATGCCAATCCGCGGTCGTGGTCCTGTCACCTTGCGGCCGTGGATTGACATTGATGTTGATTTCAAAGGACTGTCGTCTCGTGTCAGTGAGTTGAAGCAGGCCAGGTCTATACCCAGTGACATCAGACACAGCATGAAGAAGAGCACTGCGTCTGCGCACCGGGTAGGCCACCCGCACAGTCTGCAGAGAAAGAGAGCGAGGCGAGCTGAGTTTGAGCAGGAGCAAAGACAGAGAGTCAGCAGACACGACACAACAGGCAAGAGGGGGAAACAGGCAAAAGGGGAGATCAAGAGGGGGAGAAAGGCAAAAGGGGGATCAGGGTAAAGAGAGGCAAAAGTGTGGGATCAAGAGTCAAGAAGGGGAGAGAGAGAGGCAAAAGGGGGGATCAAGAGTCAATGAGGGAGAGAAAGAGGCAAAGGGGGATCAAGAGAGGGGTAAAAGAGGGAGGGGAGAAAAAGGCAAAAGGAGAGGGATCAAGAGGGGGAGAAAGAGGCAAAAGGGGGAATCAAGACAAGAGTCAATGGTGGATTAAGGCAAGAGGGGGAAAGAGACAAAAGAGGAGAAAGAGGCAAAGAGGGGGAGAAAGAGGCAAAATGGGGGATCAAGAGGGGGAGAATGGCAAAAGGGGAGAAAGAGGCAAAAGGGGGGATCAAGAGGGGGAGAATGGCAAAAGGAAGATCAAGAGGTGTAAAGAGAGGCAAGAGGGGGAATCAAGAGCGGGTGAAAGAGGCGGGGGGGTCAAGAGTGCGAAAAAGAGGAAAATGGAGGGGGGATCATGAGGCAAAAGGAGTGGGGGATCAAGAGGCAAAAGGAGGGAGGGACCAAGAGGAAAAAGGAGGGGGGATCAGGAGGGGGAGAAAGAGGCAAAAGGGTGGGATCAAGAATCAAGAAGGGGAGAAAGAGGAAAAAGGGGGATCAAGAGCCAAGAAGGGGGAGAAAGGAGGATCAAAAGGGAGATAAAAAGGCAAAAGGATGGTGCTCAAGAGTCAAGGGGGGAAAATGAACCAAAAGGTGGGGATCAACAGGGGGAGAAAGAGGCAAACGGGGGATCTGGAGTCAAGAGGTGATATATTATATATATATAACTCTTTATTGCTCTGGTGGTGGCATAAATATATAACTCTTTATTGCTCTAGTGGTGGCATATAACTCTGTATTGTCTTATGGTGACATCTAACTGTATTGCTCTGGTGGTGACATATAACTCTTTATTGCTGTGGTGGTGGCATATAACGTTATTGCTCTGGTGGTGGCATTCAGATGTGTTTTAAAATGCATGGTTTCCCCTTTTATGAACAAGAAAAAAAATTCCATTATGCTAAGGGGCTGGTATAATGACACAGTGCTATGGGGCAGGTAAACAATTTTTTCCAGGGCTGGTTTTTATTCCCAGTCCGGCTCTGCTTCTTCTTCCATCCCTCCAACTTTCCTCACCCTCAGTTTTCTTTCCCACACCATCTTTTTAGCTCCCTCAATGTTCTGTATTCCCCTCACAGAAGGGGGTCCTAAAAATCAAGTGCCACCAGGGCATTAGTGAACAGTCAGTAGATTAATAAATAGTTCACTAGTTGTCAAGTGTGTGAAGACGTGTATGAAAACAGGAGTTAATATCTAGAGAAAATGTATACATTATTTCATGCTTGCAACCCATATAGTCATATGTTCAAATAGAAATGTGGGTCAGTTTCAGGGCAAATCATACTGTACCATAAGGAAAAAAATAACAAATCTCCAAATTCCAATTGATTTTAAAGCAGAACTGGCACCTTGTAACAAATAAGTGATTTTTAGCCATTTTAAATAATAGTTTATGACTTATTAGCTTAATTATTTCTCAGTTTATGCACATTAGACAGTACTAGCAGGCAGATACTAACATTCCACACTTTTCTCCCTCCCACCTGTCACTCCGAACTGGCGAGTTCTAACTCATTTGCATAAGCTGGCCAACTAATAATAATACAGATTGTGTCAAGATGGATGCTCCCACTCTAGTGGGAATGTTGGCAGATGACAGTTCCAGTTTAACTTTGGCTTTTAACCCCTTGAAAACTAGAGAGGTCTCCAACGCATTGCAAAGCAATGCATAGACAACTTATATAGCATTCATGGGGTTATATAAATGGGGATTATAATTTGTCTCCTATGCTACAGCTGAGGTGCCCCAGAATGTCTCCATGCCTACATTTGTTAATAAGACCCAAACAGCAAAGAACATCAAACATACATACCTAATTCCAAGTCTTTTCTCACAACAATAACTTCTGGGCTGCCGTCTACTGATGCCTTCATTGTTTCCAGGTTCACTTTAGCTTTTTTCCCATCTTCCAGGGCAACTGTCAAAACACCTTTGTTTCCAGCCAAGTACCTCTCTTCTAGCAGTAGGCTGGTATCCTCTTTAAATGGGACCAAGGACTCTCCACTGGCATATCCCCACTGAACAAGCAGCCCTGCTCTCTCTCTGTTTGATTGGTCTAGCCTAGCATGCAGAATAGCTCTAAGTTTGGACTGAACTTGAACTAGTACCTCCTTAACACCCACATAGCAGCCATTCAAGAATATACATTTATTTTTCCTGTCCAATATCATTTGAACGTCAGGTTTTTCTTTAACCATGGAGAGGAGGTCTTGGATCTCATCCAATGAAAAACTTGCAATCAACGGTTCCTCTATTTTCTCCTCTCTGTACTGTTGATCAAATGCTGTCTTCAGATCATGTTTTGTGGCTTCCACTTTATCTCTTTGTAGTCCTACAATGGTCAGGAGAGCTGCAGGGGGATGAGGAATTGGGCTTTCAAAGATCTCAATATCCTTTTTAGCTTCAATTTCTGGGACTTGTCGGTATTTTAATCGAGTAGTGAGTAGAGCTACATGAACAAAAAACATGGAATATAAGTAATTTGTGTTATGTAGTGTGGCAGAGTTTGTTTTCTAAAGAATCAATATTTTTTTGTCATGAAAAAAGAAAAGGGAATTTTTATGTACGTACCGATAGTCTATGTAGAATACAGGAACCATGGGGTAAGGTATCCTCCCACAGGAGGGGAAGGCACTTCCATAAAAAGAGCTCCCTGGAGGCAGAGACTCCCTCCCTACTCCACTTTAGCCCCACCAGACATGCTAATTTTTAACAGATAACAAAGTCAAAGTTGAAAAAAGAAGTAGGGCAGGAAGGAGGTCACCTGAACCAGAGAACCCAAAGGACTCCCCTGCCTGGATTTCAAACAACTTGTTTTTATCCATGTGGGAAGTCCTGTGTTACATTAACTAAAAAAAAAGGATTTATTGGCAAGTACACAAAAATCCCATGTTCTCTTTTATCCACTGTGGAACACAGGAATCATGGGTATATACCAAAGCTCCCACCAAGAGTCCCTCAAAATCCAAACTACTCTCAACAGAGACAAACCAGAAACAATCATGAACCACAGGTGCCAATGGACACAGAGGTACCAAACCAAGTAACAGTAAAAAGATTTCTAGTAGTAAAGCAGGACACATATATGGGCATTATTAGTGTAGGAACTTCCATTTAAAGAGGAACTTTCATCTGCTATAAAGTCACCCTACTATAAATAAGCAGGTAGTGACTAGCTTCTGAATGTACAGTTTACCTTTCACAAGTAGCCCTATCTGAAGAAATCCTTCCGGTAACCATATGGTGCACTGCAGTCTACACAATGGAGACCGGGACTGACAGCGCAGGCGTGCAGACAAGATGTCTGCTCTGTAGCCTGGGTTCTGGTCTCCTTCAATGATGGATTTCTTCAGATTTCTTCAGATCGGGCTACTTGTGAAACATACATCTATACATTTAGAATGTAGTCACTACCTGCTTAATTATAGCAGCGAGGCCAGTAAGGGGCAATCAAGATTATATGTGCCTGCTCTATCCAGACCTTCTTCAATATCCTAAGAATAAGAGGAAAGGATGAAAACATATATTCCAAGGGAAACTGTCATGGAATGATCATTGCATCCACTCAGAGAGCGAGAGGATACTGGGTCCTGTAGCAATTCAGGAGAAAATTGAGATTTAACTGAAATGTCATCAGATCCGTAGATGAAAGACCCATAGCCAAACTATGGATTCAAACACCGTATGATTGAGTCGCAATTCCTGACATCCAGAAGTAGACCTTGACATTGTCAACCCCTGCAATGATGTAAGTTTCCACCCATGCAAGAAACAGAAAAAACAATTTCTAGTCTAGTCTTGGTGGATGGGATTAGCCACCACTGTTGAATTGTCAGTTTGAATGCTCACTAGCAGACCTTGGAGAAGCTGGGACTAATGCAGAAGAGCAAGGTGAATTGCTGAGGCTCCAACACATTGATGGTCAGAAGACTCTTTCTGTCAGATCAAAGACCCTGAGCCATCTGAGAGCCAAAAGAGGCTCCCCAGCCCTTCAAGCAGGCATCTGTCAAGACTGCAGCCTAATTTGGGATGACCAATGGATGACACAGAGTCGGATAGAAGCCTGAAGCCACCAATGAAGATCTAACTTCCAACTGGAGAAAGACATGACACTGGGGAGGTGACACTGTAGTCTGGACCAGTTCCTGTGAATATCCCACTGAAGTTCCCAAGTGTAGAATTAGGCAAAGGGAGCTGTCTTCAAGGCAGATACCGAATACCCCAGCACTTTTATGTTCTCCCGCACCATTAAGGATGGGCAAACTAAGGCCCGAGATACCTGCCAAGACAACAACTGGATCTTGTCTTCTGACAGAAAAAGCCACCCCTGAAGAGTGTTGAATCTCATGCCAAGAAGGACTAGAACCTGGGACAAAACCAGAGGGGATTTCTTGAACTTGATTATCCAACAGTGCTGCTCCAGTAAGGACATGTACATCTGGAGATGATGTAAGGAATAAGAGAAATCCTCAGAGAATAAATGTGGGAAGCCAGTGTTGCCATCACTTTTGTGAAAACCCATGGAGCAGATGCCAACCCAAAATGTTGGGTGGTGAATTAAAAACGCCAGTCTTGAAAGGCAAATCAAAGGAATTGAATTGATGATGATCTGCATGGATGAGAGTATGCAGATAGGTGTCTTTTATGTCTATGGAAGCAAAAACAGGGAACATGGCACCAATGACAGAGCTCAAAGACACCATCTTGCGCTGAGGCGCATGACCAAAGACTAAGATGCTTTAAATCCAGGCTAGACAAACAGCCATTATCTTTTTGGGGCCTATGAAAAGGATGGAATATAATCTCATGAATATCTCCTGAGGAGGAGCAGGCACAAGGACCTGCATATCTAACAAGGACGAAACTGCTTCCAAGAATAAACAGCCCCTCACCGGATTACGTGAGACTCTGGACGTGAAGAAGGTACAAGAAAGAATATATTTGAAACCCATTCTATACCCCTCCATGGAGAGAGTGCACGTACTGTGAAAGAAACTCAAGACAGCTTCCTTGAGGTGCACCTGACCCCTGCAAGTCATGTAGAGGTAGACTTCTCAACTGGGGCTTTGGGGTAGGCTTTTTGCCTGCCCAGGTATTCTTGGGTTTCAGGAAAGGGTGCACCTGACTTGCAGATGCAGTAGAAACCCTGGGTGTATACCCATCCTGGCATGGGTAATGAAAGCAACATGACTTCACCGTAAAAGAGGAATGATTGGGGTAACCTAAGGCAACAGATCACTCTTGTCCCCAGTAGCATTGCTAATATTTTTTCTAATTCTGGGACAATAGCCACTTGCCCACAATGGGAGATTAAAAACTTATTAGAAGTAATTAACGGGTATGTTGCACTGCAACAGAGAGTGATAAGGATTTACCAGTGATCTTGAAAGTGCCCTATGCAGGCTCCGCAAGTTATGCATTATACTAAAAATTATTAGAAACAGGAACAGCAATGTTCTTTTTAGAAGCATCCAAATGGACTGCTCCTAACAGCTGCTCCCTCCAAGCAGCCATGGCTCTAGTCACCCATGCAACAGCAAATGATTGATGTAAGGAAGAGAAATTCTCCTTAAGAAGAGAATCTAAGCATTTGCCTGATCATTGAATGCAGCTGTGTCTATGAACCAGCAATGTTGTTTACTTAGAAAGGTAAGAAATAGAGGGATAACTTCTAGAGTAGCCCACTGCTATAATGCAGAAGGAGAGAAGGGATATAAACGAGAAATGTGCCTGGGCATAAATTACTTCTTATCAGGTGACTTTCTCTCCTGAAGAACCCCTTGGTCCAGGGAATGATAGAGAGGGAAAAGTACCACATCCCTCTTGCACCGATTAACAATATCTGGAGATGACGAACTCGCACCTGTTTCTGATAGATGCCATGGACATGCCATGGCCCATTAGTGTGTAGAAAGTTGATTAAGTAAAATAAAGGTAACCATCCACCCCTAAGCAACTGCAGGGACAAGGAGGGGAAGAGAAAATAACTTTAAAAGGGCCAAATTGCCAAGAAAATCAGAGATCTCAGCTTGCAGCTGCTAGACAGACAGTGGGGCAAACTCAAAGGTCCTGTAAAATCAGAAAATGTAATCCTCTTCAGGTTGCTATGAAATAGTGAGGGATAGTGAGATGATAGTGGCTAAGAAATGTTCTGAAAGCCATCATTATGCAGACCCTGGTCATATCTAAGTCTGCTCCCTGGTACGTATCCTTCATGGAGGAACAGGCCTAATGCAGCAATTGAACATCACAATATAAGTTATAAAAACAAAAAAGAAAACTAACAGAATATTTGCCCTATCCATTGCCAGCAAGGTCACTTTAAAAACCGAGGATGTTTGGTGGGGGTAAAATAAAGTAGGGGAGGAGTCTCTGTTCCCAGACAGCTGTTTTTATGCATGTGCCCTGCCCTCCTGTGGGAGAATACAGTTCCTGTGTCCACAGAGGATGAAAGAGAAAATAATTTATTGCAGTGCTTTTCCTAATGAGTAAAACAATGGTACTACACTGATGCCTGTTGCTTTATTCAAGCGTAATTACAGCTCAAACGTTTACAAAATGGTGGAGCTGTTACTATCACATTCTGTGGAGAACTTTATCCATAGAATTCAACAGGATAGATGTCTATAAAACAGGTGAATTGTTGTCAAACTGCATGGACACTAGGCCTGAAATGCACTTCAGTCTGATAAGAGGCCAATTTGGTGATCTTGTGTTGTACTTGAGTCAATAACATATCAACAAATTCACTAGGATATCTTCGACATCACACCCCAAATACACGGACCTCACCCATAAGTTAATGATTTTGCAGTGACTACTTCAACAACAGCTCATTTGCATATTGAAATGCAGCTTAATGAGCCATTGTTATATGCACGTGTGTGTTTATATGTTAATGAGGCACACCGTCACATGCAAGACAGCTCCCTATGCTGTTGATGTTCACAATCCCAAGGTCACCAAACTGAGGCTGGAGAAGCTGAGATTTCACTATAGGTTTCTATACAGCTACAGCCATGATCACCCCCCATACAACCCTTTGAATGTCAGAGGGTTAACAACAGATTTCAGTGTTGTGCGCTGGATACCTTACTGGCTCTCAAAAACTTAATACAGGCATGGAACAAAAAGTAGGACCTATTGAAAGCTGTTTATTTAATTAAAGAATTGATTGAAAACAAGACTGAAGTGTTATATTTAGCCAGACTACTTTATAAACACATTTACTGAACTTTACACAAACAGTAAAGTGAGTTTTATTGCTGTGGAGCAATGTGCTACATTTATATACACATATATTCATTGATCTCTTTGCAGTCTGTAGAGCAGGAAAGCAATTGCAGGTTTTATTATTATCGATATGTAAGCACACACACACACACTTCAAATCTGCTCAAATCACCAGGGACACTGAGCAAGGCCAGTGGTTAAGTGCAGGGTGCCTGTCAATGTTAGCAGATCCCAGCAGTGCTGTCAGTTGCAGACCCCAAAGAGTGTCAAACTATGTTCCCCTTTTCTAGTATACTTTAACTAAGACAAGAAGCATGTTTTACATTTTTTAACTGATTCCACATATTTCAGTCAATTGACCTTGCACACAACCATCTCTCTAAATTTCTAAAGTTAAACTTTAGTATTAGGTGGAGACCATTTCTCTAAGATCAGCTCCCTGGCTTCTAGATATGCATTCAGGCCCTCCAATGCATCATGAGTGCATGGAACAGATGTGAATTTTCCAAGCAGCCCCTCTGGCATCTGCTCACATCTCCAGACACACTGCACAAAGCCAGTGGTGCCAAGCTGGATGTGAGAGGTGCTGAGCGGATATGAAGGTTGAGTGAGGGCTGCTGTTCTTGGTGCTGAAGTCTCTCTGCATCCTCTCTGCGCTCTCATCCCTCTCCAACACATTAATAACTTTACAACAAAATGATATGCTAAGGATCACAGTCTCTCCCCTCCCCTTGCATCCCCAATTCCTACTGCATATGGCAATATTCCAAGGTAGTGTGCTTATCACACATTAACAGACACACATCCCATAGCATTGAATATTAGAGCATCTCCCCCAGATGGCATGTTTAATGTAAAGAGAAAAAATATCAAAGTTTAAACTGCAAACACATTGGAGCAAGGCATTTCCCAGAATTCAGATAAATCTTTGGTTTAATGTGCAAGAAAAGCACTATAACAGACCTTTTTAGAACAAAAGAGGATTTTAGTCTTACCTGTTAAATGCTTTTCTCTTAGTCCATATAGGTTAATGGTAACTTTGGGTAGGCGACCACCCCTTTAAGTAGGCAGGAACAATTCTTGAAGCGAATGCTGGGTGGAGCCTACCTCCTCTCATTAGCTGCATCTAGCCACCCTTCTCCAGAAAGATTAGAGACACTAACTAGTGACTAAGTAGTAAGAAGGGAAAAGAAGACTCCTGTGAGCATGAAGCCGAAAGGACCCGCACGTTCTGCCACAGGAGATTCAAGCATGGTCCCTTGACAGGGTGGGAGACAAGTAACCTATATGGACTAAGAAAAAAAGGATTTAACAGGTAAGACTAAAATCCTCATTTCTCTGTCGTCCAGTATAGGTTACTGGTAACTTTGGGATGTCCAACCATTGAGTTTCCCAGAGGTGGGAAGTAAGTCAAGGACCAGGTGCAGAGCCCCCAAAGTCACCAGGGCCTATATGAACCATCAGCTCATAGACAGCCCAGCAATAACAATGAAGTGTCAACAGACACAAAACCGGTGCATAACCACACCAGGAATGTAGCACAGCACACAAACTAGAGTCAACTGGGCTCAAAAGTGAAGGAACACTGAAGAAACTAAAGGAGAACCTAGACAGGCAAAACTGCCTCTAGGATCTTCCGTCCCAAGCTGGCATCGGCCAACGCTAGCACATCAACGCGGTAGTGCTTAGAAAATGTGTGCACAGATGACCAAGTGGCAGCCTTGCACAACTGATCAGCTCAGGCTTGATTCTTGTAAGCCCAAGATGCCTCAATGGATCTAGTATAATGAGCCGAAACTCTAAATGGAACAGGCTTCTTCAGCAATTCGTAAGTCATACGAATAGTAGACTTAATCCAAGACGCTATGGTCACCTTGGATGCCAGTCTCCCAGCCCTGGGATCCTCAGGGATGAAGAACAAGGCATCAAACTGGCAAATAGGTGCACAAAGAACTTCAGACATTGCACCACAAGTGAAGATCGGATGTAGGGTCCGGACAGAAAGAAGGCACCACGATTTATTGATTAATGTGAAATTCCGAGACCACCTTTGGAAGAAACTCCTGAGAAGTGCGAAGAACCGCCTTGTCTCTGTGAAACACCAAAAAGGATGGTTTACAAGACAGGGCATGCAACTCTGCAACCCGGTGAACAGACATAATCGTCAGGAGAAAAGCCATTTTCCAAGTCAGTATGTACAGAGGAATAGTAGCCAGTGACTCAAATAGAGGGCGCTGAAGAACGCCCAAAACCAAATTAAGATCCCACTGAGTAGGGTTCTTAATGGCAGGACGAGGATGAGCAACGCCCTCAAAGAAAACCTTGACATCTGGAAGGATAGCAAGGCGTCACTGAAAAAAGACAGAGTGCAGAAGTCTGCACCTTAAGGGGACTCAAACTGAGGACCTTATCTACGCCCTCCTGAAGGAAGGATAGGACCGTAGGAAGATCAAATTCCTGGGAAAGATCCTTATCAGAGCACGAAGTCAGAAAAGTGGACCAAACTCTATGGTAGGCTTTAGAGGAAACAGGCTTGCAGGCACTTAGCATAGTAGTCACCACACCAGAAGAGAAACCCTTCTTCTTCAGTATTGAAGATTCAATTTCCATGCCATCAAACCCAGACGGTCTACATCCTCCTTCCACAGATACCCTTGCAGAAGAAGATCCGGATGGCGGGGAAGCCAAAAGGGTTCCGCCACGGAGAGATCCAGGAGCTTCAAAAACCAAGCTTGACGAGGCCAGTACAGAGGGATCAGAACGACTGGAGAGCCCTCCAGATGCAGTTTCTGCAATACCGTGTGTAGCATGGGAATGGGAGGAAATATGTACGCCAGAGGGAAGTTCCATGGGATTGACATGGCATCCACTGTCAGAGATGGAGGGTCCCTCCAGCAAGAGCAAAACAGAGGAATCTTCTGATTGTGCCTCGTTGCCATCAGGTCAATGCAAGGAAGTCCCCACTTCTGAACAATGAGGTCGAAAACACTTCTTGATTCATTGCTCACTCTCCACTGTCCACTGTATGTCGACTTAGGAAGTCCGCCAGCACGTTGTCTACCCCGGGAATATGAACTGAGGATATGGCAGGAACATGTTCTTCTGCCCAAGTTAAAATAACTTTGAGCTCTAACCAAGCAGCGAGAATTCTTGTACCGCCTTGATTGTTGATGTAAGCCAAGGCCGTGGCGTGTTGGACTGGACTCTGACTGGGCATCCCTCCAGGTGGCGCATCCAGTGGTGAATAGCATGAAATATCGCCCGAAGCCCCAACACATTGATGGGAAGGAGAGATTCCTCCGGAGACCACCAGCCCTGGGCATTGCTGTGACCCAGGACCGCTCCCCAGCCAGAGAGGCTGGCATCCGTCATCACGGTAGTCCAGAAGGATATCAGTAGATTGGAGAATTTGAGCCACCATGACAGGCTCAGCTCCACATGAAGGGGAATAGACACCCACATCTTCAATAGATGCGGCTGACCCCTGCACACTTGGATCACAAACCACTGAAGTTCCCTGGTGTGAGCCATGGCAAACGGAACCGCTTCTATGGTGAAGATGAACTTCCCCACTAGGGAGGTCAGCTTCTTGGCCAGAAACTGGATTGTGAGCCAAAACAGCAGACACCTTGAGGACAATCAGGTGAGCCACCTTGTCCGTGAGAAACACCATGCCTTGTTTGGTGTCAAAGAGGAGACCCAGGAAGACTAGTCTCTGAGATGGCACAAGGTCTGACTTGTCCATGTTGAGGATCCATCCGTGATGTGTCAGAGCATGAATGCAGTCCTTGACCTGCTGATGGAGCTCCGGAGAGGGAGCTTCAGAAGCAACTCATCCATGTATGGAGTGACCCTGATGCCGTCCCTGTGGAGGGTGGCCACCAATGCCCCCAATAAGCGATTGAAGACCTGGGGAGCTGTAGTCATACCAAAAGGAAGAGCAGAAAACTGAAAATGCCCTTGGTCGCAATCAAACCGGAGGTACTGCCGACTCTCTAGATACATAGCAATATGCAGGTATGCATCCTGAAGGTCTAGAGAAGTGAGGAATTCCCCAGGAGACATGGTCGCGATCACGGTCCGCGGGGACTCCTGGTGGTAATGAGTCTTAACCATAAAGGAATTGAGGTCCTTGAGGTTTAAAATTGGACAACAGCCACCATCTTTCTTGGAAACCACAAACAGGTTGGAGTAAAAACCCAAACCCATCTCCAGCGTAGGAACTGGTTCCAGAACCTCCTTGTCCAAAAGGGTCTGTGTCATGGGCTGCTGGTCAGGAAGGGGTGTCGACCACAGCAGCAAGCATAAATAAAGTAGAACCCAGAGATCAAGAAAACCAGCACACACACAATTAAAGAGAACACAATTGTAATATATATGCATACAAGAAACATGTAATAGTAATGCACAACAAAACATTCAATGAACAGAAAAGAGCAGGGTCTCTGGGCACTGGGAACTAGGCCTCTGGGCATGGAGAACTAGGCCTCTGGGCATGGGGAAAAAAGGTTAGCTCAGGAACACAGGAGGGAGGCACAGGAACTCAAGAAGTACAGCCAGCTCAGGAAATCAAGGGGTACAGCCAGCTCAGGAACTCAAGGAGCACAGCCAGTTCAGGAACTCAAGGGGTATAGCCAGCTCAGGAACTCAAGGGATACAGCCAGCTCAGGAACTCAATGGGTATAGCTAGCTCAGGAACTAAAGGGATACAGCCAGCTCAGGAACTCAAGGGGTACAGCCAGCTCTGGAACTCAAGGGGTACAGCAAGCTCTGGAACTCAAGTGGTACAGCCAGCTCCAGAACGCAAGGGGTATAACTGCCAGTTCAGAAACACAGGAGGGCAACTGCCAGTTCAGGAACATAGGACGGAAACTGCCAGCTCAGGAATTCAAGGGTACAGCTGGCACAAGGAACTCAGGGTGCAGCTGGCTCAAGGAACTTATCTGAAATGACCAATATAAACTGTATAATCTGGCCCAGGGCAAGGGGAGAGACTGAACTAAATAGGGAGGAGGTGATTGCAAGGTAGGGACAGCTGGGAACAGAATCAGGCCTCTGTTATTTGATTGCAGCAGCCTACAACAGCACCAAGGGAAAGTAGTTGCACTGTGAGGTACTGCACCAGATTGAGGAGAGGACAGGATCATGACAGTCTGGATGGCGCCATGGAATAGACAGTGCTTTTCCCCTCCCTGTGGAGTGTTAAAAGGAAAAAACCTGAATGGGGGAAAAGATGCGAAATGGATCCTGTACCCTTCTGACACAATCTGCAAAACCCACGGATCCACCAGAGTGTCTGTCCAGACACTGAGTAAGTGGCACAGATGACCACCCACTGGCATGTGGGGACCTGGGTTCAGCGAATCATGCCGAAGCAGGTTTGGAAGCCTTGGGCTTGGTGGTGGACTGCTTGGCCCTCCTTTGTTGTTTGGGCTTGGAGGAGGAGCGGGGAACCTGGGAAACCACCTGGTTCATGGCGCGCCTCAGCCTGAAAGGGACAAAACAGCAGATTCCTCTTCACTGGAGGCTTCTTCTTAGATACCAATGGTAGTAAGGTACTCTTACCCCCTGTGGCCTCACTAATGAGGTCCTTAAGCTCTGGCCCAAACAGAAAAGTACCCTGAAAAAGTAATGAAATCAAGGCTTTCTTTGTGGTAGTGTCCGCAGACCAGATCTTGAGCCAAAGAGCCCGCCTGGTAACCTCAGATGTGGTAGAAACCCTGGCCACTAAGCGAATGGCGTCAAAAATAGCAGCAGAAACATAATGCTGAGCCTCAGAAATGTTGGCAAGGAGTCGCAACAGATCAGCAGTAGGAGGGTCCTGACGGACAGCTACAGTGAGCTGAGCCTTAGGTGTATGAGCCCACTAAGCTAAAGCCGCTTCAGAAAAAGGGTATAACTTAGCAAACTTCTTAGAAACAGAAGGCTTTTTTTCAGAAACTTTCCACTCGTCAGACACCAGACAGTTAAGAGTGGGGTTAGGTGGAAAGCAGGTAGACTGCTTCTTAGGCTCCTGGAACAAATCAGAGGTGTCCAAGGGAGCCTCTGGGACCAAAGGAATGTTTAGAGTGTTTAACACTGCCCTGATCAGGCCTTCAGCTGAAGGATCAAGATCAGCCTCAAAGGGGTCCCCAAAGAATTGGGAAGAGACCACAGCAGAACATTCCCCCTCATCAGAATCCACCAGTAGTTCCTCGTCAGTGGAGTCAGAAACATCAGGTACGCCCTGTGGTTTTGGTAGGGAAGACCTGATAGGAGTAGGGGGCTTCCAGGACTGGAAGATCCCCTGCAGTTGGGATGGAAGGAGTTGTAAGGTAGACCTTAGGTCTCTAGTAGTGGCCTTAAACTCGTGCATCCAAACTGGCTCTTAGCATAGCTGGAGGTCCCTGGGGGAGACACAGGGGCAGCAGTGCATGCTGGGCATAAATGACCTGAGTACTCTCAAGACAACCCTGATTGACATGAGGAGCAGTGCACAATGGGGGACACAGACATCACAATATCCTTAGTCTTAAGCCTAGCCCCAAGCTCCAATGGAGACCCCTGGGAAAGACGCAGGAGCAGCAGCGCATGCTGGGCATAAATGACCTGACTTCTCTCTAGGCAACCCTGATTGACATGAGGAGCAGTGTGCAATGGGGGAACAGACACCCCAGTCTCAGTCTTAGGCCTAGCCCCAAGTTCCAATGGTATCAAAACGTACCCAAATACAGTGTGTATGATTAAAATTTTACCCCAGAAATCGCTAATTTGCACTTATCTGGCAGGCAAAGGGTTAATCTGCTGAGGAGAGAAGGAGAGTCCAAGCCCTGTGTGGGATACTCGTGAAGGGAAGGCAGTAAATGGCTGCTGCGACAGGAGCCAATCAGAAATGAGCTTGCGAAGCGCTCGTGGAAAATGTAGTTTTCCCTAAAAAAGTACCCCAACAGTGCCCGAAGCCCCCTGAGCCCCCCAAAATACACAGAACTTTGACTGGATGATAGAACAAGGGCAGACAAGCAAAACGAGCCAACTCTGAAGTCCCTATGTTGAGCAGTTGCAGAGATATGTCCCAAACTGTAAAGTCCCATAGAAGTGAATGGAGCATGGCGTCTATGCAGTAAAGCTGGCGGAACTCAAATTTACAAAATTTTACAGTGAGGTAAAAAAAAGTTGTAAAAACACCACAGAACATGTTAAAAGTCCATAAAACATGATACCCTGAAGGGAAAAGTGTGAAAACCCCCAAAAAATATGTCAATTTGGCATACAAAGGATTACATTTACCACAGAAACACTGCTCTAAACCCTCAACAGACATACAGACAAACCCAATGAGTGCAGGAGTATGTAATAGGAACTCCAAAGTAGACCTCTGTGCGGAGTGGATGCGTGGGACAAGTGGACCTCAGCACTCAAAGGGTTGCTCACGTTTTCAGCAGGTCTTCTGTCTTCAGATTACCATGTATAAATAAGAAGCCTCAGTGGGCAACTAATAGGGACGCAAGATTTCCCCCCCAGGGCTAAGAGGTCCACCATAGCGCCTGGACACGGAGCTATTCACTAGGGAATGTCAGTAATGGTAATCCACCTAATGGTGGTATTCCATATCTAACAGAAAACAAAAAATAAGCTAAAACTATAGCAGAACTGTTCTCTTGCCTTGTATCTTCATCAAGGAACAAATCTTTCTGGAGAGGGGTGGCTAGATGCAGCTAAGGAGCGGAGGTAGGCTCCACCCAGCATTCTCTTCAAGAACTGATCCTGCCTACTTAAAGGGGAGGTCGACTACCCAAAGTTACCAGTAACCTATATTGGACGACAGAGAAATGTTTTTTACTCCTTTAATTCTCTGGGCAATGTATTCTACATATTATTACTACTATATATAGCAGTGAGTACTCTTTTTTATTTGCTTTTAGTTAGCATATTGCCACTACAAATTGATGCAGGCCATTTAGTTCTTATATAGAAACATAGGAGCATATGTATGAAGAGAAGAGTTGAGAAATTCTTGGGCAGACAGCTACACAATAGAGAAGAAATACAATTCTCCACTGAAATAAAACTGAATGGCACCAAAATCCACTTTAGAAAACTTGTTCCATTACTTCTCTTGCTCTTAGTAATGTTTCTCTTTTAAACTATACATATAAACAATACTGTGTGACTTACCACATTCATTCCAGGAAGATTGCGGAACTGACTTGAAGCGCCCCTTAAGCTCCATGCAGAAGATGCTGAATATATATGGTTGATATGTAATAAGACGAACACAAGACAGGCTAGACAACTTTTTGTTGCAGGCAAAGGAGAAGATCGCATCTTTCATGCATTTTGCAACATCGATAGGATCCAGCATACACTGTCCTTTACGGGAAGGAAATAAACACCTATGATCAATTTTCAATATGCAAAAGAAGCCTTGGAGTGTCAGCTCTGATGGAATAATGGACATACCATAATCACATGGTAGCCATGAAATCATAGCATTATGAAGGGACAATCAAATAACTGCTATAAAGGTCAGCAATATATACACTGGTAACAAAGTTTAAAGGGATAGTAATACTTCGTTTATGGTTTGAGAGATATTTACAAGCAAAGTTTCCCCTCCCGCCCCTTTTACCTAGTGTAAACAATCTCTTCTCAGATGTGGAATCCAGTCCATGGACCAGACAGATAACAGAAGGGGACAATCTTCTTCCTATGAGAACAATGAAAGCCCTGCCGCCCTTGACAGGTTTTTCAGGTTTTTCCCTTATTTTAATTGAAGATTGTCCCTCTCTGCAAACTACCTGGGCACCTCCCTTCTGATCTGGCTGAACAGTGTGACATCAGTTAAAGGGGCGGTAGGGGGACACTTTGTCATTGAATTACTCTTGAACTATAACTCTGACAGTATTGAAATAACACTCTCCAAAGTTCAAATACTATGATGATTAATTAGAGCTGCTTTTATTATGAAACATTACTATCCCTTTAAGTAAGAATATATGTTGGATATGTTACAGCAAAGCACAAAAAATCAGAAATTGTTCTCCATTTCCATTACTTTTTCAGCAATGTATACTGCTTCATGCATTTGTGTTACTGTGACCATGCTAATTAGCAAATGTGTTGTGAAACATGGTCACACCTATGCAAATCACATGGACTCAAGGAATGCAGCAACATATATCTGCTTTAAAAGTGTTTCCTTTTTCTGCCAAATAAATTATGGCATAGCAGACCCAAGATTTATAGTGAGTGGATTCAAAAAAGTATGGAATAAAAATACAGAGACTTTGCTCTGTGTAATTCTGCATACAGAAGCTATTAAATTTACCAGTGCATAAACTAATGATGATAGACCTGCTAACATCCATCTGTTATTGCACTACATTTCCTATAAGTTTCCAGATCATTGGACTTCATGTTCATTAACAGATGGATGGCTACAAATTTTCTACCCCCCCCACAACAGTAATACACACAAGAGCAAAGTGGTATTATTGAGATTGATGACTTTTTTTTTTTTTATTTCTGATCTGATGATTTGGCAAATTAGTTCTAGACCAGTATGGGACAACCGGAAATTCACTCACAGAATGCCCATATATAAATGTCACACTATAGTTCATTGGTCTTCCCTCAGCCACACCAATGTAAAGACATAGACTCCTAGTTTTAGCTTTGAAAGCCCTCCACTATGGCCTAGGGAGGATGTGTACTCAGTCCAATTTGGCTAAACTCCAAGATGTTGAAGTCCTGAAATAGAGTTTCTCTTGTGAGATATGTGACGGAGCACCAATGGTCTCTTTCTGGACCCCATTCTGTGCCCCCAATGGTCCATGGGGGCTCACAATATTCTGTTCAGTATGCCTCACTCTACACAGACATTTGGCTCAGGCACATGTGTAGCTCTGAGACTGTGTCAGCAGAGAAGAAAGTGTCTCCTTGGTAATTCAGAATAACTGAGCATGTCCCTAGTTTACATACCATCTATGGGAAAACGGGATGGAGGAGGCTAACAGGTGGAGTGACAGAAAGCAGAGCAGAAGGGGCTATGACTAGATGAGAGGAGGGTGAAGGGCAAGATGAGGGAAAAAAAGGTGTTTATGGTGTAGCACTTCTTGGCAAATTCACATCCACTGGCGATGTGAGCAGATGTGACTTCTTCAAGCAGCACCAAAGTGCAGAGATGTTACCAGACTCTGCACTTCATAAGAGAGCAGTGCTGCTTGGCGAAGTAACTTCCACTCATATCGCCAGGGGATGTAAATTTGATATGCTCTCCCTTATCGCATCTCACCCCTGCAGTCTGAGCTCTAATAATTATTGAATGATAAACGTTTCCTGCAATGGAAGCACAAACTGCATCTAACTGTAGATGAATCCTACAGAAATATACTGCCGTTTTGTCTTTGTTTCCTGTTAATGACATTGCTAAACAAAATCATGTACACTTCAGGTGGGTAACCTGAGGTCTTCCAGCCGTGGATGACTACGGGAATTTTAGTCCCCCACAGATCAAGGGCCTTAGGTTGCCCATCTATTAACCACACAGATGACCATACCTGTGCCAAAAGCTGGAATAGCAACAGAATGTAAGCCCAATTCCTCACATTTGAGTAGCACATCCCCAACTATCATCTCAATCTTTGATATTTCCTTCTGACAGTCATAGTGGAAAATCCAATTACATGCCAGTGCCCCAGATCCTGTCATTGCAAATCGTTTTCCAGAGGAATTACCTAAATGTGAGACAACAGAAAGTAACTTGAGGTTGGTGTAGGAAGGAAAGTTAGAAGATGTACAGCCTTATCTTATATACCTTATACAGCTGTATCTCTTTAGCTTGACCAATAAGGCCTTATTCTGAAAGAGGAGCAATTCTGGAAGAAATCAATTCAACTCTAGGGCGAAATAAAAATCCCTAGGAATGCTAGAAAAGTCTCCAAAGCACCATTTAAATCATTGAGCTTTTTACTAACCCCCTATTGTGCAGTTGGTATGCTCCAGAATTGGTCAAATTTTCTTGTCTGAACAAGGCCTTTATCATGAAAGTGAACCTTTGCCAACCCCTGTTCTATGTGCAATATTAGCAAATTCCAAATACTTATTTTTAGAGAAACATTCATACATTAACTATTGTCCATTATTATACAATGTAGATATTATACAGAACAAATGAATAAGATATATTGCATAGTATTACCACTTTCAGGTTAGTGTTAGGGTTTGGCTTATGGTTTGTTATAGCGTATACAGCTCATCTGCTGTGTAATCACATTTGCTAATGCCATGTCTGTACTTTGATTTAGATACTTTAGTATATACCAGCACACACAAATCCACCAATGCAAGACTTTAAAGGAGAACTAATACCTCCTAGTAATAACTTCACACTTACCCTAATATAGGCAGAAAATCTTAATGATCCCTAGGGATATTGCCCTTGTGTCTTTGTTCTTCAGTCAGTCCTAGATGTCATGTACATGGAGGTGGACATGACACTGGGCCTTCAACGCTAACCACTTAATATGTAATCTTAAACTTTTAAGTTAAGAATTACATTTTAGTGATCTAACATAACATTACAGATACACAGCCTGGTTCCATTGGTAGTTATAGATCACAACTAACACTGTATTCCCCCCACCTATTTCCATTGAGCCATGTAGTCCCAAATACACTGTCTGACGCCCTAGCCTTGTTCCATTGTCCCACTGATAGCCATTGAACCATACATACACTGTTTGTATCCTCCACCTTGTCCCGATTGTAGCCATAGAATCACACATTACTCTTTCTGACACTCCAGCCTTGTTCCATTGTTAACCAAAGAATTACACACACACACACACACACACAATATATATATATATATATATATATATATATATATTTTTTTTTTTTTTTTTTTTTTTTTTTTCTCTCTCTCTCTCTCTCTCTCTCTCTCTGCTTCCCCAGCCTTTTTCCACTGGTAGCCATTCTCCTGGCACCCAAAATAGTATGTCAACCCATACCAATGAGATAGTTGTGCACATTAGCTTAGGTGTAAAAATGCAAGTGACCACTCATTTTATGTGAGTAAACATTTCCTTTCCAAAATTGTATGTTTTGTTTACTTTTTCTTCATATCTCTATTGGTTATGTCCATTTTAGTGCAGGTGAGTAATTTCAATAAAGAAAAGGGGCAGGTGTAGGTTAGTGCTCCTGGTACCCATACCAAATGTCAACCCATGGGGTACCAATTTTATCAGGCTGGTAGCAGGTACTGAATACGTAGGAAATTTCATGGTTTCCAAAGAATTTAATGCCAAGGACCAATAAAGTTTGAAGTTTTTACAGTAGGAAAATTGGGCAGACTAGATGGGCTGAATGGTTCTTATCTGCCGTCAAATTCTAGGTTTCTATTAGGGATGCACCGAAATTTCGGATACCAAAATGTTTCGGCTGAAAATGGCATTTTCGGCAAAAAGCCGAAATAAAATAAATGACCAAAAATCCTTGGCACTGAGGCCTCAGTAACACACAAAATAAATTGATTGCACGCAGCGTAACTCCACCCTTGCATAGCAGAGTGCTGGAATGGGAATTAATCTAGCTGTGGAGGGAGAAACTGGAGGAGGACTGTGCAGTTCATTGGAGGTGTCTCTTCAAAGTGTCTCGGTTCTAGTATTTGCCTGTCTTTACTTTACGTTACGTGTATACACATTAATTGGCAATATATTATTTATTACAGTGTACTCAAGTAAAACGCCACTACACAACTGGGTGAGGGGATTGATCAGTGTGTCTGGCAAAGATATGAGCACGACTGGAATGCACATATCCAGAGTTCGATACAGTTATACATGCTTGTTTTTCAGAACCCCGAAGGCTGCCTTAAAAGGATAGTAATATCCCGACAAAAAGTATAATTTAAAGAAATGTAGCTGAAATAAAAACGTAATGCACTTACTAGTACTAAAATAAAGGTCTCCTCTCCCTCCTACTTCCCATGCGTCAGCTGTATAGCTGACAGTGTGACATACTGGTCCCGGGACCAGACGGTGGATCTTCAGTAGTGCCGACATAGCGATACCTAAAAAAAAATACTTCATCAAAACGATCTACAATGTGTGCTTGGTTTGCAAGCACACTTTATAGACCATTCCGATGAAGTATTTCTTTTTCCATATCTCTGTGCCTGCGCTCCTGAAGAGCCGCCGCCTGGTCCCGGGACCAGTATGTCACACTGTCAGCTATACAGCTGAGGTGACATATGTGAAGGGAGAGGAGACCTTTATTTTTGTACATGATATGAATAAGCGGTGCATTACTTCTTTTTTTTATTGCATCTACTGTCTGACTCTTTACTTAATTTTTTTCGGCATATTATTAATTAAACCCACTACAGGAAGATGGGTGTCACAGTAATGTCAAAAGTTATCAAAGCTCCCCCACCAGTTTGTCGAGCACCCCCTTTGGCACTTAAAGGCAATATCCCTATGGACTAATATAATTCATACTAGGGCAGTTTTAAACTTTGGGGTTCTCTGGATGGTGAAAGGACTGGAGTCCTCAGTCCTCAATATAAGGATATCAATATTCATTTATTTTACCATCAGGCCACTACTAGTAGTCTACTTACACATCCATTTGCAATTTTGCATTAATGACTTCCATAAAGTGTACAGCCCTTACAATGAGAATACTAATGGAAGAGCAACATCATTCTCAGACTCTAACTCATTAAGACCTCATCCTTCGCTGAAACTTCATTGTCACTTATCATTATGAAAGCATGAAGCCCATAAATGTTTGGGGAAGTGGTTAGACTGGCACAATTTTCACCTATCTATACACATCTCCCAAAAATAAATAAAAAATAAAATTAATACTTGATAAAAATATATAGTAAAGTTAAGTAATTCTGCCTGTTACTGAAACATGGGTTAATTACCCCTAGCATTATTTTTGATCTATCACACCTGCATACATGGTTTGGTTTGCTAATGTAAGGGCTAAGATACTCAATTTTTTTCACAACACAAATGGACTGCTAGTCTGCAACTGCTACAGTACTCTCTTAAATAAACAGTACACCATACTTGTATTGTGTACTTTGACAGGTATAGAATACAGATGTAATTGTACACATTTGGTCTACTGTATGCTTGTCCTTTTGGACTCAACACACCTTGAGGAATCTGCACAGTGCACACTTGTTTGTTTCCCAACTTTCCCTTGATGCGTAGTGTACCGGTACATTTGTATCTTTTTAAAGGGATAGTAATACTTCAGTATTACAAATCCCTATATTAAAGCCCTAGTAAAAAAAAACGTATTGCCCCCAGTGTCATCTCTCAAACCTTTATGGTTTGAGAGATGAGCGCTTATAAAGTTGCCCTCTCCCTCCCCCTTCCCCGTAGTCAGCATTTTAGCTGATTCAGGGAAATCCGGTCAGAGATCATCAGGCGGCTCTGCAGCAGAGCCATGATCGCATTAACTAAAAGAAAAAACTTTCTCTAAAACAGTCTTCTACGTGTGCTTGGCTTGCAAAAGCAGCAAGCAAGGGAAATGATACAGGCACAGTTGGAGGTGATGGGAACATCTGGTGAAGGAGACTTGACATGCAGCACAGAGGAAAGTGCTCCTGAGAAACAGTCTCGTACAAGTGATGAGGTGCACACTCCCTCCCTTTCTGACATGTTTGATGAGATCCTACAGGAAAGCCCCCCGATCCACAGCAGTGCCACAACAAGTGCAGCTACACAACAGCTGGAGATTTATCTAGCTAAAAAACCTATCGCCAGAACTGAAAATCCCCTTGACTACTGGCGCATGAACCATCTCTCTTGCCAGAAAGCTGAGCAAATGTTGTTCTTAAAGAAAAACCTGCCACTTCTACTTATTAAATAGAAAGCAGTCCCAATTTGCTGTGTTATTTACATAGAAATTGTGTAGCCATGTTCTTGAGGCTACATCTGTTGTTTACACTTTGATGATGGATGTTAATTTTGTTCTATTATTTTATTGCTGTTTTTGCATTATAATATTTTTTTCACATAAGGCATAGTAATACTTAAGATGTACAAAATATGTTGTAGGGTTTATCCCCCTGAGTAAATCAAGGGTACTTCCATCGCTGAGAGATATTTTATTAAAAAATGATAACAGCTCAAACTTGAATTTTTTAGGTGCAATATTACAGTGGCCTGAAAATTTACAGTGGCGCTGTTGCTACACCATCCTATGGACTGATCTGGTCTGTAGACCATAAATCTCCATAGGATGGTGTAGCAACAGTGCCACTGTACATTTTCAGGCCACTGTAATATTGCACCTAAAAAATTCAAGTTTGAGCTGTTTAATTTTTTAATAAAATATCTCTGTGGTGGAAGTACCCTTTTTTATTCGGGGACATTAAATATTGCTATCCCTGTACAAAAAAAAAAACAGAATAGAGGCCTTTTGCCATTAAAATTGTATTGTGTGTATTGTAACATACACATACACAATATGGACAAAAGTATTGGGGCACCTGATCATTAACCAACAGGGATTGTTATGATATATTGAATTAAATAAATATTAATTGGTCCCCCCTTTGCAGATAACAGCTTTCACTCTTCTGGGAAGGCTTTCCAGTTTCCACAAGATTGTGGTCGTGTTTTTGTGGGAATTTTTGTCCATTCATCCAGTAGATGGACGAGAAGGCCTGACTCAGAATCTTTGTCCCAGTCACAAAGGTGTTCTTCGATGAGGTTAAGGACAGGTCAGGGCTCTGTGCGAGCCAGTCAGGGTCTGACCTCACAAATGCTCTACTGGATGAATGGGCAAAAATTATCACAAAAACACTCCAAAATCTTGTGGAAAGCCTTCCCATAAGAGTGGAAACTGCAAAGGGGGGACAAACTAACTACATATGTCTATGTATTTTGAATGCAATGTCATAAAGAAAAGTCCCTGTTGATATAATGGTCTTGATCTGGTGTCCCAATACTTTTGTCCATATAGTGTATTTATAAGCCTAGAGCTGCTGTTTGAGTTCATTACTTGACTTATGTAATGTTAGTTTTATATATTGATTTGAATCAATATATGGATAACTATAATTAATAATAAAACATAAAAATATTATGTATATTTAATTTATTTTTGGTCCAATTTGTGTTACTTTTAATAAGTGTGTTTATTTAATATCTTGGTATTGGCTTGTAGTTTTTCAATTCAGATTATTATTATTTAAGTTAATCCAATTAACTATTATATAATACAATTATATACATCCCAAAAACTATTTTAAAAAAGGTGGGTGGAAAAAAATTTCATTTTTGGTTTCGGTTTTCAGTCAAGTGCATTCTGAAGTTTCGGTTCAGAATTTTCAATTCGGTGCACCCCTAGTTTCTATGACCTATTAGATCATTGGGGCTTTTAGAAATATCTGCCACTTACAGTATAGGTGGTTTGCTCCAGAATTGCTCCACTGGAGCCATGGCCAGATTTAGGGCTCGATCCAAATGCTGGAGTAAATATGCCGGTAGGGCAAAATAGATACCGACCGACAAAATTAAATGTCTTGGTCGGTATTCAAATGTCCTACAAGCATTAAACACAATGGACATTAGGCCACAAAACTGGCATTGTATCCAAACGTCCGTTTTGTGCCACTAAATACCAGCAGTTTTGGGAACTTCAAAGGAAAAAGAACTAACGATCAGTGCCTGACATACTGTCAAGCACCGATCGTTAAATAATCTGTGTTACACTTACCTGCCATCCACTGTCTGTCTTCTTCTACCTCCATTCTTTCTTCTATCTTCTCTTGTATCTTCTGTCTTTTGCTGTAAAACACAAAAACAAAGTATAAGTCACAAACATACATATGCTGCACACTAATACATAGTTTAACCCCTTGAGTGCCAGAGGGGTACGCAAAGCATTGCAAAGCAATGAATTGCGTACCTCTCTGGGGCTCAGAGGGTTAAATTATGCAGTACTGTGCCGGATGTTGATATATAAATGCCCCTATGCAGAGTAAATCTTACAAAGTTATGCCAAGAAAATAGTATTCCCATAATTAAAAATTCCAACATGATACTTAGCATTGATGTAGCTGTCTACGCCGCTGTGTGAGGCCACTGAGGCGGCGGCGGAGACAAAACAATTTGCCACACACCCCCTTCATGTCCAAGGACCCGATACCCACTCCGGTGTGAGGGAATGAGAATTGAGACTACCCTTATATATGGGCAGTCTTACTTCTAATTCTCTCACCACCATTGGCTGGAATATGCTTACACACCTCCCAGCCAATCAGCTTTGAGCAGCTGTGCTTTAAACTGATTGGCTGGGAGGTGAGTAAGCGGTGAGAGAATTAGAAGTAAGGGAGTCTCAATTCTAATTCCCTCAGACCGGAGTGGGCATCGGCCCGTGGACATGAAGAGGGGGGGTGGCGCATTATTCTGTCTCCGCTGCCACCTCAGTGGCCTCACACAGCAGCCTAGGCAGCTACATCAATGCTAAGCATCATGTTGGCATTTTAATTATGGGAATACTATTTTCTTGGCATAACTTTATTTATTTACTGTGCATGGGGGCATTTATAGATTAACAACTGGCACACAACTGCATAATTTAACCCTTTGAGCCCCAGAGAGGTACACAACGCATTGCTTTGCAATGCATTGCGTATCCCTCTGGCACTCAAGGGGTTAAGCTATGTATTAGTGTGCCGCATATGTATGCCTTTGACTTATACTTTGTTTTTGTGTTTTACAGCAAGAAGACAGAAGATACAAGAGATGAAAGAAGGCAGAAGATAAAAGAGAAGAAATAAGACAGAAGGGAAGCTAGAAGAGTAGAAAGAAGGACAGAAGATCACTAGGAAGCTGAGGACGCCACTGGACATCAGGAGTAATGATAAGTGTTACTTGTAATGTGATGTTTTTTACTTAGTCGCTTTAACCCTACGAATGCTGGTGGGGTAATTATACCCCACTGGCACTCATAGGGTTAATTCTACTATCGTCTGACACATTTTTCATACCTTGGATGTATTGCTATGGGGCTTTGAGGCCCATAGTAATACATCCACTGACGACTTAGGGTTTTTTTCATTCAGGTTTCTGCGTCGGCTGTTTAAATACGAGATAAGGGACTCAAGTTAAAAAAAAGTAGGTCTTAACTTTCCTGCGATAACTTGAGTCCCTTATTGGCTTTTCATGGCTAACGCAGACAATTAAATTGATTTTTACGGTGTTTTCATAATTTTCAATGGATGAAAACACCTCTTAACTTTAACACACAACGGCTCTTATTTTTGCCGGTATTTTTTCACACCACAGACATTTCCATAGCTTACTGTGCTGGAAAAAATGCTGTCTGCAGAAAAAACAGCCGTCTCCAACATTTGGATCAAGCCCTTATATCCCAGGTGCCCAAAGCAAGGCATTCTAGGCTTCCTTAGCTCTACCCATATTTACACCCCCAATATTCACATGACCCTGTCCCCAGTTCCATTCCCCAGTTCCTGGCAAAGACAATACTCTTGTCATGTAACAAGCAAGATCAAAAAAAGCTTTAACCCCTTGATTGCTAGTGGGAACGCCAACACTTCTCTCCGCAATGCAATGGAGATCTCGTTAGTCCAAGAGGTTAAATAATAGTTTCTAAAGAGGTATAAAACTGGTGTGGGGTCATTGAGTTTACTCTGGCCACACCCATCATTCAGAATGAGCTGAGGCACCTCTCAAAATATGGAGCTCTAGACAGTAGCCTATTGGGAAATCTTGTCCTGCCTTTAGCTTCCAGGTAAAGTCCATTGGGCTGTATGTATAACGGTATAAAGGAAATCTGTAGCTAAAATACCAACCAAAACATCTGCAGCATAGAGGGGGAATAAACATTTCCAATTATTTAAATGATTCACATTAAATTGAAGACCTTGCTAGCATTCAAGGGGTTACAAGACCAATTTAAATCATTGGAACTTTGGGAAATTTGAATCTTCCACTTAGAGTTCAGTCAGTCTGCTTCAGAATTATAACCCATTAGATTCTCGTATAATGTCCGTTATCTCTAAGGGAACCATAAAGTTGCTAACCAAAGGGAATCATAAAGTAGCCTTTGTAGCCCATCCGTCTACACTGTCTGTGCATCTAGAAAAGTGAATATTCTTCTTGTTGTAATTATAAAAGACAGAATGGATCATTTTGGTAGTGATGGTAGTGATGTCCATGTGTGTGTTTTGTTTGGGTGCTGATTATCAGAAATCTTTTGACAATGAGCCTATATTCTGTTGCAGGTAATGTCATTGTTACTACTGAATTGCTAGGGAAATCTGTAGATAAAATCAGTGATACAACTATCAGCTGCAGTGGAACCCAGCTCATTAGAACTATGAAATGAGTCTTCTACAAACCAACATCAACAGCCCCATTCTCTTCAACAATGGTTTGGTCCAGAGTGAAGACAGATGTTTTAATTCCTACTGTTCACTTATGGTGGCATGGGAGTAAGAAACCCCACTATGGCGTCTTTCAGAGAAATTACTGAGTGAAGGGAACCCTGGACTTACCCTTTTGGGCTTCCTGTACGACTTCAGGCCCGGCAGATGTGAATATAGCATGAGCTACAGCTGCAAGAGACAAAAATGAGGTTCATTAAAGTAGTAAGTAAGGGGAGAGGTAAGGGGAGAGGTATAAAAGTATCAGTGTTTACATGAAATTGTGCTAATGACAGTTGATGTGAATATATAATGGTGATTTTTAAACAAGCACTTGGATCACTGTTAAGTCCCTGTAACCCTAATTTAATGAACTACGTGAACATTCCTTTAGTTAGAGCCAAGAGGTACAATATATGTTAACACACAGAAACTTGGTCGCCCTCAGTGTCAGTTTCCCTGTACATGCTATGAGGCTGGCATACTGGTCTTACTGGCATTAAAGTATATTTTTGGTGGAGTGTGCTCACCAGTATGCACTACAGTGATCATATGCTGCAGTGCATTCCTTTGAGTGCCACTGCTGGTGTTTGAGGCTAACACCTTGTGGCTGCAATGGTGCATTCATACATGTGACCTGGTGACCGGTTTAGGGGTCAGTTCTTACAAGATCTAAAGGGCCATTCCATCATTCAAGGGGCTAAAAATGCCATTTAAATCAATGGGAGTTTAGGAAATGTTCAATTTTCCCCTAGAGTGAAGGTGGCCTTCTCCAGAATCCTTCCTCTCTAGAGCCATCCAAGCACATATAGGGGACAACATTCCCAGTGATTTAACCCTTTAAGTGCCAAAGAGGTATCCAGCACAATGTACTGGATATTCTCTGGCACCCAAGTGTTAAATGGCACTCATAACTCCTGGAATGTTAGACAGGTCCCCAGTACATTGCTCTTAAATTGGTCTTTTAACCCTTGAATGCTAGGGAGCTCTCCAACATGTTGCTTCTCAATACAATGGAGAATCCTTTTGCTTTCAAGGGGTTAATATCCCTAATAAATTCAATGGAAAATTTGGGAGTTCCTATTTTCCTTTATGGTGCAATTGGTTTGCACTAGAATTGTATCTCTTTAGCTTAACCACTTAACGATGAGTAACATGCCAGAACTGTCATGCATTTCCAACTTTAACCCCTTGGCGTCCGCGGTCCTGGGAAGTAACCTTCCCTTAAGGACCGCTTTGAAGACCCTGAAATGCTGGCACACGTGACCTATGACACGTACTGGCCCGCTGCACTGACGTGCTATGACCGTCACCAGTCCTTAACGCAAAAACCGCGTGACGGCACGCGGTTGTTAAGGTGTTAAGGACAGGTGACAGTCCTGGCATGTCACAGGGTGCGCTGTGATATTTGTAGGAGGCTATAACTAGCTGTTTCAGGACCAGAGCAGTCAGTTTCATCTTTTCCCTGGTGGATTGCTACCAGTAATAACATGAGCCGATGGAGCCACTTGACAAAGGCAATGTAAATACAGTAAATACCTTTTATCTAGTCCCTGTTAAAAATTAACCAGATTAGCACAAATTATCACAGGAAAACCTTTAAAAATGTTGTGGTTTTTTTTTTTTATATATGATGTTCCACCTTTTTGTGCTATTACAAAATTAAATTGAGGTACTTAAAGAGCTAAGCCAGGCCCTGGCCAGACAGTTATTTTTGATTTTCAGGGATTCTTTTATTCCAGGTATGGTGTCCACGGATTAGCGTAAAGCTGATGTGGTACCCATATTTAAAAACGTACCAAAGTCCCAGTCGGGCAATTACAGACCTGTAAGCTTGACATCTGTGGTGGGGAAACTGAAGGGTTGCTATGGGAATATATTCAGGAATATCATTAGCAGGAGCCAACATGGCTTTGTGAAAGACAGGTCTTGTGGGCATATTAATGATCTCACAGTGGGCATAGGGAGCCATGCATCAGTGTTTGCCGATAACAAAAATTAAGTAGGGTTATAAAGTCTGAACTGGACGTGTCTTCACTGTGTAACCGGGCAGGCAAATGGCAAATAAGATTCAATATAGACAAGTGTAAAGTTATGCATTTTGGGTATAATAATAAAAATCATATAGTTTAAATGGTGTTTCTTTGGGGAAATCTTCTAATGAAAAGGATTTGGGAGTAATGGTAGCCAATAGACTTAGCAGTACCGCGCAGTGCCAGCTGGCAGTTGCAAAGGCCAATAAGATATTGGCATGTATTAAAAGGAGTATTGACTCAGGGGAGGAAGACATTATTCTGTCTCTTTACAGGTCCATGGTAAGACCCCACCTTGAATATGCTGTTCAATTCTGGGAGCCTTTTCTGAAAAAGGACATTATGGAACTAGAGAAAGTGCAGAGGAGGGCTACAAAACTAATAAGGGGAATGGTTATGAAGAAAGGCTAGAAAAGTTAAATATGTACACACTAGACAAACGGCATATTAGAGGATATGATAACACTATATAAATATGTTCAGGGTCCATACAAAGGGCTCTCCAAAGACCTATTCATTAACAGAATGGTACAAATGGACAAGGGGTCACCCATTAAACTTGAGGAAAGGAGATTTCTTCTGCAACAGCAGAAGGGATTCTTTATGGTATGGAATTCACTGCCTGAAGAGGTGTGCTACTGAATATATTAGATGACATTAAAAAGGGCCTGGATAAGTTTTTAAAGGAGCAGAATATAGAGGACTATATATGTTAGTATTGGGATTACTTTTTATTTTGGGCTTGTTGATCCAAAGAGAAATCTGATGCCATTTGGAGTCAAGAAGGAATTTTTCCCCCATTCAAGTCATAATTTGAAATTGCTGAAATAAGGGTTTTTTTTGCCTTCTTTTGGATCAACAGCGGTAAACAAGAATAGGAAAAGGGTTGAACTTGAAGAAGGCAAGTCTTTTTTCAGCCTAAACTACTATGTAAGTATGTAAATGGTTGGTTATCCATATAAATGTGGCATCAAATGGAAGCCCTACTTATCCTTAAAAACCGGTATACAACTAATGTGGGTGGACTAAGTGAATTAGAGGGAAATATGTTCGAACAAAGGCATACTAAGAAGGTGAAAATTTCTCTTGTCCTCTGGTGTAAAAAAGCTCTTATCACTGAATAAGGCAAAAGCCTACAAATGACAGTGAAAGTAAGGGGTAAGTACCTCCTAGGACCAGTGTGTGAATGATGGTAACTATACCAACCAACTGTGCCAGACTTAAAGGGACTGCCCCAACTTAAAATCTTAACCCCATACTCAGTGACAACTAACCATAAAAAAATGTGACTTACAAAAATATGTATAGAAAGTATATATACACGCTCAGTCTCAGAAGATTAATAAAAAAAGTCTAAAAACTTGTACTGGTAACAACTAAACTCTATCAAAATAGTAGCAACTCAGCTTCAACATATTAAAAAACATATCTAAAAATGTTATTGTTGTAATTGTAAGACAGACCAATGTATATTCATAGGCTGGGGTGGCATTAGGTTTTTGGGGGCTGTAAGTGAAAAATTCACATGGGGCCCCCTTTACTCCCGCACTGGTATTCCTAATAATACATTACAAATTGACTTTGGTTACATGCAGCAGCGGTACTGTACAAGTGCTGTGGGGCCCTCTAACCAAGTGGGGGCCCTAAGCAGCCGCTCATTCTGCTTATATTGTACCGTCACCACTGGTCATATGGCATCAGAGAGAACAATCATCTCTGTGAGTCCATAGTCTATATGCACTAGGACATCAATATCCACAAATTAGAGAAAAAGGAATCCTGATTGTGCTGCTATGAATGTCCTGCATGTTATCCGTGGGAAGCTCATAGTAACACAATCAGGATTCCTGTTCCTGTAATTTGTGAATATCAATGTCCTAGTGTGTATATAGCCCAAGGACTCATTGAGATGGTTGTTCTCTCTGATGCCCTATTACCCTACATTGGTCTGTCTTATAATTACAGTCATAATGTTTTTAGATATGATCTTTTCATATGTTGATGCTGTATTACTACTATTTTGATAGGCTTGTATTGTAACTCGCACCATTAGTTTTTAGCCTTTCTTTTATAAACTACAATTGAACGTGTATATATAAACTCTCAATATATATATATTTTTGTAAGTTATGTTTTTAAAAAAATACCGATATTATTTGTATATATCATGTTTTTTATGGGAACTTGGATTTGTATTCTCTATTGCTTACCTAAGTACCAAAATATTTAAATATATAACTTTATTTGTATCTTCACATTTCACCATAGACATCAATAGGAAACAGTGAGATAAAACCAGTGATAACATTTATGCCGCAACACTGCTTATTTATCATTTTTATATTATTTCAGTTAGTATTTTGATGTGAATAATGTCTGTTCTGCTGAAAAACTACATTACTAAATCTGTTCTACCGAGTTTTCTGTTAAAAATTTTGGAAAACGTGACTTGACATGTTTAAATGAACAGTTAAGGGCTGCAACAACCATTATTACAATAAACGACCAGGTTAATAAAGGGTTAATTAAGTATTTCAGTTCTATGATTAATACATTCTCAACTTGAAAAATACATTGGTTTTAGTGACTTTTCAAAACTATCAGTGACAACAACACTGCATTAAAAACAATTGCAGTACTATGATACAAAGGTTGCTGTGGATGGACAAGAAGATTTGAAGCATTTTTCCTCACCTGCATGGGCAGCGACATATGTGACTTAATTAATCTTTCATCCTTTGTCCCTCAACAGCATCATTAGCTTATAACATATCTTATTTTTAAATAAAGTATAATAAAATAGAAGCAGAAGCACAAATTATAGAGCAGACATCCTCTATATTGAAAGAAAATTACTAAAAGATTGCTTTGCAAACATGTAAAGTGGACCTGTTACTTACACAGCTTTTAGTCTCATTAAATGCATCAGTGTAAACAGCCTATATATTGTGCTTTTTGTTTTGCAATCATTTTAACAGTTTAGTGATTTTTGATTTAATTGTTGGAGAATCTAATTTCAGTAAAGCTTTATTTTCTAACATGTCTGGTAAACCCTGCATAATACATGTCCTGAAAATCACTTCACCGTCTTAGGCTAAGAGAACAAATCAGTAACTACAAGTGGAGTGGTTTACATTGATAAGGTGGAATAATCATGCACATTATTTCAGGACAGGAAATCCCCTTAGCAACTGTTTCTAAGTATAACCGCACTCATGATAGCTTATTACTTTTCTGATTCCAGGTTGTGAAGTTAGTAGAGTTCACAATGGCATCTGTGGATTCCGACACAATGCTCCCATAAACCACAGACACAGCCAAGCTTCCTACTTTCATGTGGGTGCTTTCTCCAAAAGATGGCTTGATGAAACGTCCTATGGCAAGAGGTAAAGGTTGAGTTTTCATGCATGTTGTTGTTTAATATCACCATTTCAATTCTCCTTAACAGTATAATGCACTAATAGCACAAGTAAATTTAAACACTTGGATGATACTGAGGTCTCCAACATATAAAAAACAATACTTTGGAGACCTCTCTAGCACCCAAGGGCTTAACCCATTTTCCGCTAGAGATCATTTTAACAGGATGCAATTTGTTACACACTACCTAGAAGTGAATGTGTTACCATATTATCAAACATGTTTAGCAGGGTCCAAAATGCAACCTGAGGGCCGATTTAAATTAAAACTTAGGTCTGGCTGCCTGCATACCTCCCAACATTTCAAATGGCCAAAGAGGGACACTTGTGTTTTAGGGGGTAATGCTGGGGGCGTGGCATTACCGATACGTTTTGGGTTATTTCATAATCTATTGAAACCTATTTGTGTAACTGGATAAATGATTTTGTGCAGGAGCAAATTATTTTATTTACACAGACTAATTTACACACACTGAAGTTTAAACAAAGGTGGAGCAAACCCTTCTGACACTCAAAGAGTTATTAATACTTATGCTGTACATTTTATAGGTGGAGCAGAAAGAAGGATCCCATCACTGACTGAAGCATAACAACAATGAGCGTTATCCCAGCCCCCCCTCCCCCATCGCTCTCTCTAATACCCTTTCTCTGACTTGCCCAAGACAATGATATTAATAGGCTACAGAAAATATCAGTACCTTTTGAGATCTGGATGGATTAGTACGCTCTTCACTATGGTATGGTGCGTTTTGTTTGTGTTCCCAGTCCAGCTGATAAATTCTGTAGCAATTGTGATCCTACTACTGAGGGAGCAACTTTGCTAGACTAGAAGATGTGCGGTGTGGTGCGTACGTGCGCATTTTTGGAGTGCCGCTGCATTAGCTGGGCATTAGTCTCCATCTTAAGTGAGCAGGTCCCCCCTCCCCATCATACACAATCAGGCACCGCCACTGCGTACTAATCCACTTCAGAGACTGAGACCACTTCCAGACATGAGAGAGAGAGAGTGAGTCATGTACCTGTGTCAGAAGACTATCAGGACACGATAGTAGGCTGTTTGAGGCTGGCACATAACTTGCCAGTGGCGCGTCTGATGCACTGCTGCTCAGACACAAAGGTGCCTGCGTGCGCATATATTGAACTGTGATACGTATGCACAGTCAGGCGTATCACCGCTCAACGTAATAAGCATGGTGTATGTCTGTAGGCTGCTGGAGCGTACTGGAAAGATTTCTAAAGCAGGGAACTGGCAAGCAAATCGGGACATAATGTAATGCGGACAGGACAGTGGGTTTGGACCCTAAAATCGGGACTGCCCAGCGTAAATCTGGAGAGTTGGCTGGTATGTGCAGCCTGTACAAATACAGCAATGATGTTCTACAGAAATCGAATCTGCCTTTCTCTGCAGAGAAAGAGTGATATTTTATCACAGTTTGATACAATGCATCATTCTATTAAGGAGGCAAGATTCAGAATTGATACATTATCCATACAGCAATGCAGCTGTCATGTGTGATTAGAGGCACAAGAAGCAGCCAGACATTTTTAGTCACATACAATATGAAGAAGGGGAGTATATATGTGTTTATATGTACCTGTGCATATGTATGTGTGTTACAATAATTGAACACCCCTGGTGTACAGCATAAACCCAGGATTTTCTAGGAGACATTTCCAAAATAAAACATATGGAATAACGATACCTAGAATTGATTTTGTGCAACTATTTACCCAGGGCCCATTCCAGATGCCTTTGCATGAGTCCAGAGTGAGTAACCTGCATCCCTCTAGCTGTGGTTGGACTACAAATTGTAGTCAAACAAAAGCTGTAGTGATGCAGGTTGTCCAAAAAGAACAAATCTATGTCTATTGGAGTGCTCTCTGTTTTAATAGGGACAAAAGAACACAGGGGGCTTACTGAGTAAATAGAACCCCTTTCTGCTTTTGGAATTTGTGCTGCTGGAAGCAAGATGTAGAAGAGAAAACAGAATCTCTTTTGATCAAAAGGTTGGTCAAAACTGTGTTTATTTTTAGTTTAGGCCCCTGGTGTAGCAACAGCCATGTATTTAGCCAGGTATTTAAGTTTAGTTACTGCTCTGACAGAGCTAGTTTTTTGTTTGTTGTTTGTTTAAAGACTGCAGGCTACTGCAAACTGTGTACACTGTGGCTGTTATATGCAAATAAACCAGCAAATTGCATATACCTTTGCAATTTGAAGTTAATACCCTAAAGGACAGTGCTTTGCATCTATGAGTGGGCTCCCTGTCTATGTGATATATCAATATTTGCTGGAGAATGTGGGCAAGCACATATAAAGGTCTGTGGGAGTATGAGTTTCTGAAAACTGCCAGTGAATGAAAATAAAGACATTGCTGTTGTACTGTGCCTTTAAGATATCTGTATTACCTACATTTTATAAGGCCAAATAGTCAAAATGAAGGACCTTGTGAAAACCTTAGAGCAGGCTACTGCTACCCAGCAAGAAGCAAATCAAGTAGCAGCTGCCTAGACCAGCAGTTTTGTGGAAACTCAGCAAGAGATGAACCACATACTGGTTGTACAAGTTGCCACTCTGGGGGAGACACCTCATGAAGACAGAGCCCACACTTACAGTGTTCTGAAGCAAGCCCTACTGTCAACTGCAGTTGCAACTACAGTGCACAGGGGGCGCCATATTTGGGCTAAGTACTTTATGCATAAGTTTTCAGAGGCTGATGATGTTGAGGCCTACCTCACAACCTTAGAAAGAATTGGTGGCAGAGAGGTCTGGCCACCAGAGCAATAGGGAGGCCTGCTGGTCCCATGTCTTAGTGGGAAATCCCAGTAAGCCTGTGATTACTTGTTTCACAGCCAAGCCCAGGATTACAACAGACTGAAAGTGGAAATACTAACCCGTCTGAGAGTAACACCTGCAATTGAAGCCCATAGGTTTAATGTATGGGTTTATGATGCAGAAAAAGGTCACAGATGTATGCCTTGACGAGATTTGCTAAGAGCTGGTTGCAACCATATATTAACTTATCTACAGTTGACATGGAGTTAGTCATGATGGACAGCTTTCTCAGGAGCCTACCCACAAGTCTTTAACAGGGAGTCAGTCAGTCGGACCCAAAGGACCTTGAAAAGATATTTGCCTGTTAATGCACTGTAAAGATCCCGACCTGACTTCAACATCCCAGAACAGGAAAGTGGAAAGTTTTAATGAATTAAAGGAACAGAGAGAAGAAAAGGTTCTGTACCAGATCTGGGACAATCTGACAGTACTAAGAACTGGTTCATCAGGCTCACATCACAGCAACAAGGCCAATTTGAGGGTCAAATAAAATGCTTTAGATGTCAAGAGATCGGTATATTGCATAAAATTATGCAATTTAATTTGGGAACAAGGGAAAAATTTAGTACATCATTGGTATACATGTAATGTTTAACTAGTACTGTTTCAGCTAACCATGTAAAAACTTTGATTAGGTTGATAACAACTCCCTTGCTTCAGCCAGAAAAGTTGTGTAGAGAACAAATGCTTGGTAATGTATGTATACATGGTGACACTCACTCATACCCCACAGCGGAAGCAGAAATTATCACAGATGTTGGAACTATCAGACATCAAGTAGATGTAGTTCCCATATTGCCCTATGATTTGGTGTTAGAAATTGACTTTCCTCACTTTTGTCAAATATGGGAAAATCACTCTGAAAATCAGAACACGTTTCCAGAGTCAGAGGTGGAGGGTATAGAGAGTCTCACAGTCATGTTAGGGGGACACATAAGACTAAAGAAAGAATTCTTAAAATAATTTACTGACCAGGTATGTTTTCTGCAATAGCAAGATTTTGCAAATCCTGTCCAGAGTGTCAGCAAAAGGCTCCATTTAAAGCCTTCCGTAACCCATTAGTATTCCTTCCCATCAAAGAAGTTCCTTTTGAGTGGATCACAATGGATCTAGTAGACCTTTACTTAACTCCGCTAGGGGGCACCAATACTTTGGTTTTAGTAGAATATGCTACCCAATACCCCGAGGCAATACCTTAGATTTAATGTTTACACTCATCAGGGAGGCAATACTAAAGGAAGTGCTCACAGACAAAGGGACCCCTTTTATGTCCAGGGTTATGAAAGAGTTGTGCAATTTCCTTAAAATTAAACAGCTTAAAATGTCAGCATATCATCCCCAAACTGAAGGATTGGTTGAGAGATTTAATAAAACACTAAAGGCCATGTTACACAAGGTAGTAGATAAAGATGGAAATAATTGGGATTGCCTATTACTATATCTCATGTTTTCTATTAGAGTAGTGCCCCAAGATTCAACAGGGTTCTCACCATTTGAACTGTTGTATGGCAGGCATCCCAGATGCATACTTGATGTTGCCAAAGAAACACTCACCAAAGTGTTATTGAACATGTATGTAGCCCAAACACAGTAGTGGAAAATATGGAGAAAGAACAGGAAGCCCAGAAGGCCAGTTATAATAGGGAAGTGAGACTTCCAGCCTGGAGACAGGTTTCTGGTTCTAATTCCTACAAATGAAAGCAAATTCCTTGCAAACTTGCAAGGGCTGTTTGAAATCATTGAGAGGGTCAGTGAAGTAAATTATAAAGTGAGACAGCCAGGTAGGTAGAAGCCAGAGCAAATCTACCATACTAATTGACTAAACGCATGGATAGATATAGAGGCTTTAGTAATGGTAAAAGATAAAGTTCCCCACACTGATCCAGAAAAGGATCATGAGGTAAACATTGCTGAAACACTGATGAATCAAATCTACTTTTAATTGCATCTGTCATCACCACATTCCTAAGCATAGAATGCCAAAATGTAACAGAAGTAACCATAATGAACCCCTTACTCTGTTGAAACTGAACATCATATTGTCTAATATTAAAGGATAGTTATTTAATCAGACCTTGGAATGAAAAGTTCACTGGAAAGATCCTTGTAATGACCTTGAATATTTTTTGTCAAACAACAAGATTCCAGTGGATAAGATATTCAAGCACCACTCATCTTCGATGGGAATACAAATGCTCCTCAACCTTGTGTTCCTCATTAGAGATAACCAAGACAGAATTAGAATAAGATGGCAATTTAAAAAAAGGGTGGCAACCATAGTTAGTATGAAAAGGTGTCTGTTCAGTATTATTATCCTTTATTATTATCCTTTGTATATTACATGTCAACATATTTCACAGAGTGGTACAAAATAGATGTGTGAACATACAATGGCAGACAAAACCTGATAAAAATAAATGTGAGTGAGGGCCCTTCTCATGAGAACTTTCAATCTAGTGTATGAGGAAACATAAGAGATGTAAGGTAAAGGGTAAGTAAAGTTAGGCAAGGTGAACAGTTGGACCCAGAAGAGAATGAACAAAAGAAGGAACTTGGGAAAAAGCTTATGTGAAAAGGTGTGTTTTCAATGATCATCGAAAGTAATAAAGATGGGTAAAGGTCAGATATGGCACTTCAGTAAATTCCAGAGCTAGAAGGTCTTGTAGATGTGAGATGAAGCTACGAGGGAGGATGAGATCTGAAGGTTGTGTGAGGATCTCTGGGAGCAGCCAGGGGAATATTTGGATATGATTGAGGAAATATATGGGAGACTGGGAGACCAGAGTTGAAGAGACATTTTAGGTCAGTATCAGGATTTAAAATTTAGTGGAAACCAGTGAATGGACAGCCATTGCACATCAGAGGATTAGGTAGATAGGTTTGGCAGCAGCATTTTGGAAAGAATGAAGTGGAAAGACAAGGGATAGTGGAAGTCCAGACAGAAGGTTGCAATAAACAAGATAAGAAATGATTAGTGAATGGATGAGCATTTTGGTGGTATCTTGCATGAGAAATGAGTCAATATGTGCAATTTTTTCAAGTAGATATAACAAAACCTTGAGAGGGATTGGATGTGGGGGATAGAGGAGAGGGGATAAAGAAGAGAGTTGAAGATAACCACTGAACAGTGAACCTGTGAGGTAGATGCAATGATAGTATTGTTAACTGTAAGGGAATGTGATGGGCAGGGGATGAGCACACAAGTAATATATATAGAGGGGGGTCAAGTACACAGACTCAAAGGGGTGGGGAAGGTGAATTATCTGAGAAAGAGACAAAGTAGGAACGGTTTAGATAAGTAAACCAGGACTGGTCCATCCAGTCTACACATTTTCCTATCCAGATAAAATGGACAGTCTTACAGCATTCTCAGAATAGACATGTTTACACCAGCCATTTTTGGTTTCTTTACTACATAGGCCCCTACCACTTGCGCTGGGAGGTTGTTCCATTACAGGGGAAGTATAAAAATGTCTCAAAATCACATTGATATAAATTAAGGTTTTAAACCCCTTCAATGTTAGCGAGGTTTCTAAAGCCCCATTTAAATAACAGTGAGGTTTATTTTCTACCATATGGCAGAGGTAGAATTGCATCTCTTTAGCTTATTCTAGAAATTTCCAATGCATTGAGATACATTAGAGATCTCTCTAGTATTTAAATCAATAAGACTTGTATTTGTCCTCTATGGTGCAGTTAACTCATAGGATGTTTTATTTGGTCCCTAAGGTACATCTGGTTTGTTCCAGAACAGTACTAGTTCTTTTCTTCTTAGTACATCATCCTTGCTCTATGAAATCATACCTCCCAAGTGTCCCACTTTAGGAGGGACAGTCCCTCTTTCAGACCCAAATCCCTCTGTCCCTCTTTCCCACCCTAGTTTCCCTCTTTTTAGGATATCAGACTGTATGGGGTGTGTATCACATTGTTCCACAGCCATAAAACTCACATTAATGTATGTTTAAATGTCATTATATGTGTTTATAAATTAATCTGTGTAAATAAAATACTTTCTAGATCATTTATTAATTTACACAAAGAGGTGTCCATAGGTCATGAAATCTCCTATAAATTCTAGGTAATGCCCTGCCTACCAGCCACACCCCAGTAACACCCTCTAAAACAAAAGTGTCCCTCTTTGGCCATTTGAAATGTTGGTAGGTATGTGAAATGCTACATGAACAGTCAGAGCTGTATAAGAGTATAGATGTTATGGTATTCTTACGTCCTTCTTCATTGCAGAGAACAATTCGATCTCCTAAATCCATTGCACTCAGTGTATCCCTGTAGGCCTAGTAAAGGAAATAATGCTTAGTATAAGCAATACTGACCACAGATCTAAGCAGTGCAGTGCTACAAGAACTATTTATTTGTCGTATGTAATGTCGAGCGATTGCATGAAGGTCAGAGGCTGCTGTACTAAGTAGGACTGGAGGAACGTTGAAGCAAACTAACAGAACCATAAATAAATAAACAATGCCAAGACCTAGAAAAGTCTACAAAGCTATTTCTTTGCAATGCATTGGAGACATTTCTATCATTCAAGGTTTAAAAGCCCCATTTAAATCAAAGGGGAGATGGGGAATTTCTAGATGGTCACATATGGTGCAGTTGGTTTGTCCCAGAATTATTACAGTTCTGCTCAGTACAGTTTTCTCACTCAAATTAATATGTAACAAGGCACATTTAATTTATTGCTCATTATACCGTATTTATTTATTAACCCTTTAAAGGGATAGTAATGTTTCATAATAAAAGCAGGTCTAATTAATCATCATAGTATTTGGACTTTGGAGAGTGTTATTTCAGTTCTGTCAGAATTGTAGTTCAGGAGTAATTCAATGCCAAAGTAACCCACTACTGCCCCTTTTACTGATGTAACACTGTTCAGCCAGATCAGAAGAGAGGTGCCCAGGTAGACTGCAGAGAGGGACAATCTTCAATTAAGATAAGGGAAAAACCTGAAAAACTTGTCAAGGGGGGCAGGGCTTTCATTGTTCTCATAGGAAGAAGATTGTCCCCTTCTGTTATCTGTCTGGTCTATGGACTGCATTCCACATCTGAGAAGAGATGGCTTACACTAGGTAAAAGGGGCGGGAGGGGAACTTCACTTATGAATATCTTTCAAACCATAAAGGTTTGAGAGATAAAACTTATATCGTTCTTCATGTTTTTTTAATGCCTACAAAATAAAATAAAGATTATTATTATTATTATTATTTATTTATATAGCGCCAACTAATTCCGCAGCGCTGTACAATTGGGAATAGACATACAGAGGTATTAAATAGTACAATCAGATGTGGAGAACAGTAGGATCAGAGGGCCCTGCTCGTGAGAGCTTACAGTCTAGAGGACGGTAGGTTTGACACAGAAGGAGTAAGTGCATTGCGTTTAAGTGCCTCCTGCCACATGAACTGCCAGTCAGTGGGTGGGTGTGAGAAGTGTCGTTGAGTGCAGTAGTCCGTGCAAGGGGTGAATCTTGGTGATGATGTTTATGGAGGCAGTTGATAGGCCTCCCTGAAGAGGTGAGTCTTCAGGGAGCGTCTGAAGATTTGAAGGCTGGGGGAGAGTCTGATGGGGCGGGGGAGGGAATTCCACAGCTCAGGTGCAGCACGGGAGAAGTCCTGTAGGCGGGAGTGGGAGGATGTGATAAGAGCTGTGGAGAGCAGAAGGTCATGTGCAGAGCGAAGATGGCGGGCGGGAGTATATTTGGAAATGAGAGATGAAATATAGAGGGGTGCAGTGTTAGTGAGAGATCTATAAGTTAGCACCAGAGTTTTGAATTTTACTCTGTATGCTAACGGGAGCCAGTGTAGGGACTGACAGAGGGGTGTGGTGTTAGAGAAGCGATGAGTGAGGTAGATTAGTCTTGCAGAAGAGTTCATTATGGACTGTAGCGGGGTTAGTCGGGTGAGAGGTAGGCCAATTAGTAAAGAGTTACAGTAGTCAAGACGGGACATGATGAGTGTTTGGATTAGAATTTTGGTAGTGTCTTCTGTGAGAAAGGGTCGGATTATAGAGATGTTGCGGAGGTGGAGGCGGCATGAGTTGGAGATTGACTGGATGTGAGGAATGAAGGATAGGGCAGAGTCAAATGTGACCCCCAGGCAGCGTGCTGTAGGGGTTGGTGTGATGGAAGTGTTGTTAACGGTGAGGGTAATATTTGGGATAAGGCTGGTTGTAGATGGAGGGAAGAGAATTAGTTCGGTTTTGCCAAGGTTAAGTTTGAGTTGATGGGAGGACATCCAGGAAGACACAGCAGACAGACAGTCAGACACTCGGGACAGGAGGGAAGGGGAGAGGTCTGGGGAGGAAAGATATATTTGGGTGTCATCAGCATAGAGATGATGGTGAAACCCAAATGAGTTTATTAGTTTTCCAAGGGAAGCAGTGTAGATTGAGAAGAGCAAGGGTCCCAGTACTGATCCTTGAGGCACACCAACAGACAGTGGGAGGGGTGGGGAAGTGGAGCCGGAGTAGGAAACACTGAAGGAGCGGTTGCAGAGATAAGATGAAAACCAGGAGAGTGCAGTGTCGCAGAGACCTAGGGAGTGGAGGGCTTGGAGGAGGAGTGGGTGATCAACTGTGTCAAAGGTGGCTGACAGGTCCAAAAGAATGAGTAGGGAGTAGTGGCCTTTTGACTTGGCTGAGAGCAAGTCATTGGCCACTTTAGTGAGGGCAGTCTCAGTGGAGTGATGAGGGCGGAATCCGGATTGCAAGGGATCTAGCAGGGAATGGGAGCAGAGGAATTTAGTGAGCCGGTTATATGCAAGGCGCTCGAGAAGCTTGGAGGTAAACTGGAGTAGGGAAATTGGCCGGTAATTTGACAGTGAGTTTGGGTCCAGGGAGGGTTTTTTTAGGATGGGAGTGATTAGTGCATGTTTGAAAGAGGATGGGAAGGTGCTGGTTGACAAAGAGAGGTTGAATAAGTGAGTAAGGATTGGAGTTAGTAGAGGGGAGAGTTCTTGGGTGAGCTGAGATGGGATTGGGTCGAGAGGGCATGTGGTTAGGTTTGAGCGAGTGAGGAGAAGGGAGACTTCATCCTCGGTGACAAGTGGGAAGGAGCTTAGTGTGTATGTGGGAGAGGCGACAGGGCTGGGCTGGCTGGGTGGGGGTGGTAGTGATGAAATGTCATGTCTGATAGATTCAATCATGTTCTTGAAGTGGTTGGCGAGATCTTGGGCAGAGAAGTTAGTGGAAGGTGTTTGTGTTGGTGGGTTTAGAAGAGATGTGAAGGTTCAGAAAAGGCATTTGGCGTTGGAGGAAAGATTAGAAATTAGAGAGGAGAAGAATGACTGTTTAGCCAGGGAGAGGGCAGAGCTATACGAACGGAGAATGAATTTGTAGTGTGTGAAGTCAGCTGTGGAGCGCGATTTCCTCCAGTGCCTTTCAACAGTACGTGAGCACCTTTGGAGGTATCGCGTTAGTCTTGTGTGCCAGGGTTGTAGTGGGGTTGTGCGTGGGTGGCGTGGAGTTGCAGGTGCAGCGATGTCAAGGGCTGAAGTGAGAGTGCTGTTGTAGAGAGCAGTAGTTTTGTCTGGGCAAGTAAGTGTGAGGATAGGGTTGAGAAGAGGCTGCAGGGAGGTGGAAAATTGTTGCTTATCAAGAGTATGCAGATTTCTCCGCATGCGCTTGATTGTGGCAGGGGTGATGGGTTTGCGTGGTATGATGAGGTTACCGGTGAGGAGGTGGTGGTCAAAGAGGGGAAAGAGGACATTAGAGAAGTTGGAAACTGAGCAGACGTTAGTGAAGATCAAGTCGAGGGAGTGACCATCACTGTGTGTGGGAGAGCTGGTCCACTGCGATAAGCCTAAGGAGGTTGTTAAGGAGAGGAGTTTGAGGGCAGGGGGGGTGTTGTGATTATCTATAGGGATGTTGAAGTCACCCATGATGAGAGTAGGGACATCAGAGGACATGAAGTGAGGGAGCCAGGAGGTGAAGTGATCAAGGAGTTGTGCAGTGGGACCAGGTGGCCTGTATATGATAAAACGAAGTATTACTATCCCTTTAAGGTTGTACAATGCATTGCAAAGCAATGTGCTGCTTGACTTTGCCTCTTATCCTTCAATGGTTGAATTGATTACATAGAAAGATGCAAATATCTTGACAAAATAAGTGTACTAGTTCTAATGTCCATCAATTCACTGCAAGACAGTGAAGCAAATAATAAAATGTAAGGTTAGTGAATAACTTTCTATTAACCCTTTGAATGACAGAGGTGTCACTAAAAGGCTTAAAAAAATGTTCCCAAAACACTTAATGCCTTTATAATAAAGGACAGTGATTTTCAACCCCATTCACCAGGGCACACAGCTTAGGTTTGAAAGAAAACCTTGATTAAAGGGATATTAATGTTTCACAATAAATGTGGCTCCATTTAATCTTCATAGTATTTGGGCCATGGAGAGTTAGTTCAATACTGTCCGAGTTGTTGTTCAAGAGTAATTGAATGATAAAGTATCCCCCTCCTGCCCCTTTTACTGATGTAACACTGCTCACTCAGAGCAGCAAGACTGTACAGATGGATGGCAGAGGGACAATCTTCAGTGAATGTAAGGAGAAACCTGTCAAGAGGGACAGGGTTTTCATAATGCTCACAGTAAGAAGATTGTCCCTTACTGTGAGCTGTCTGGTCCCAGGACCAGATTCCACTTCTGAGGAGAGGTGGATTACACTAGGTAAAAGGGCAGGAGGAGGATACTTTATCATTCAATTACTCTTGAACTACAACTCTGACAGTATTGAAATAACACTCTCCAAGGCCCAAACACTATGAAGATTAATTGGAGCTGCTTTTTTGTGAAACATTACTATCCTTTTAAGCACAGGTAGATGAGTCACAATGACTGATCCACTTCTTATTAAGCAGGAAAATCCTGAAATCATCATCTGTTAGTGTGACCTGAAGATCAATATTGAGAAACAAGGATATAGACAGTATGTGAGATGTGGTGCAGCAACGTTCCACTGCAAGAACCTTGCAAATCTGAAATTGTGGACGTGCACGCACAAATATTAAAATAAGCAATACTTGAAAAAGGTACATAAAATTTTCAATACATCCATAACAAAATGGAGCAACAAATAATTATGCATTGAAGTTAACGTTCTCTATTGTATTGAATGGCACTAAATTTCCACTAACTCTTTACAGACGTTATGTCACGCCTTCCCTCCCATAATTCTCCTTGTCTCACCAATGGAAATGCAATTATTATAATAATCTATTCAATAAAAATGTTAGTTAAAAGCTTACACTATGGAAAGATATGTCATGCTTCCAAAATAGGAAAGGGTATGATAACAAAGTTACAGTTAAACATATTGGACTGGGCCTGGAAGTGCCCCTCTGTTCAATAGTGGGAAACCAGCCACCTTCTGTAGGGATAGATCATCCCCACACACATTTTGGATGCAGAACAGGGCTCCCCAAGTTCAGTCCTCAAGAGCCACCAACAGGCCAGGATGTAAGAGTTTCCCTGCTTAAGCACAGGTGAGATAATCAGTAGCTTATTCATTTTGAATGACTCACCTGTGCTTAAGCAGGGAAATACTAAAATTCTGGCCTGTTGATGGCCCTTGAGGACTGAACCTGGACAGCCCATATAGTAGGTGGGTGTTTTAAACTATCTTTCTTCTGTTAAACAAATAATATTAATTATAATTCCACTGGATGAATATTTCTGAGGCAGCTTCAATGTTAGCGAGCCCAGCTGAGCCAGAGAAAGATTTATGGGACATAAATTTACAGGACATAAATTTGGTAGAGGGTGAGTAGGAATTTAGCAGAATTTAATTGAATTGAACACTAAACCATGTTGCAAGATAATTTGTTGTTGCTCATGAAATTAAGTCAACACATTTTAGTGCTATGTATTATTTAAATATCACTGTTTTAATGTACGTGTCTACAGTGTGGGATTGGCATGGAAATAGGTTCCCATACCTACTTCTACAAAGAACAGAATTAATAAAAGTCTTACAAGGAAGAGAATCTGATTTTCCTCCTGGAATACCAGCTGGATTCTCTTTAAGCTGGCATTTGGTTCTCTTTCCACAAAGGATTTGATTTCCTCCCCAAATATTCTGGCTGCGACCTCTTTGGGGAAGCGCAGTGCAAGTCCTGCACCAATAGTTGACATAGCCACAGAGGACACATTCTTCTGGCATGTTTCCAAGAAATTTGAAATCCCCTTTCTCAGTGCCTTAAAAAATAAAAAAATACATACATACATAATGTAATCTTTTCTATATCTATACATTTGGATTTTGCTATTTACTACACAGTGGCATAATTAGTAATTGCAAACTTTTTATATAGAAAAATATTTTCATAAAGGTATACTAGAACCTATTGGACCGTGGGGCAGATGTGCATACCTGGGAACCTTCTAATACATGAGTCCCTTAGACACAGGGCTGGAGATAAGACTGCCCAAATGACATTATGAGTCATAATGTGGGCGTGGCTTACTCGGGGTGACACAGAGTTGGAGGACTGAGAGACAGGGTTTGCATGCAAATGGGAAGGGATGTAGAACACCCCAAATGGAGACAGAGGAAATTCATTGTGAGCTGTTATGTCTGGCATTCAGGAGTATTTCTCTCCTGACCAGCACACTTCTGAATATACACTACCAGTCAAAAGTTTTAGAACACCCCCATTTTTCCAGTTTTTATTGAAATTTACAAAGTTTAATGTCTCAATGTAATCTGAAAATAAAGCATAGAACAAATAAACAACTGGACATTAAAAAGAAATCATGGAATTGTTTTCCATAACAAAATTTAATCTAAATTTTTGACTCAAAGTAGCCACCTTTTGCAGATATAACAGCCGAACACACTTGTGGCATTCTTTTCACAAGAGAAATCAAATATTGCTCTGAAAGTTCTTTCCAACACTGTTGCAGAAGTTCCCACAAATGTGTTGCACTTGTAGGTTGCTTTGCTTTCACCCTTTTGTCCAGTTTATCCCAAACCAGCTGGGGTTTAAGTCTGGAGAGTGTGCTGGCTGTTCCATGATTTGAAGCCTACCTTCTTGTTCTTTTCTTCTAAGGTAGTTCTGACACAGCCTGGAGGTATGTTTTAGGTCATTATCTTGCTGTAGGATGAATCCTTGGCCAGCTAGGTGTGTATCAGAGGGTATTGCATGGCGCTACAAAATGCTGTGGTAGGAGTATTGATTTAGGGTGCCATTCACTCTGTGCAAGTTGCCAACTCTGGATCCAGCAAAAGAACCCCAGACCATCACGCTTCCTCCTCCATGTTTGACAGTTGGTGTCACACACTGAGGACCCATCCTTTCGCCTACTCAACGGCGTACAAAAACCCTGAGTGATGAACCGAAGATCTCAAATTTTGATTCATCGGTCCATAAGACCTTCTTCCAGTCTTCAGTAGTCCACTGGCAGTGGTTCATGGCCCAGGCAAGCCTCTTTTTCTTCTTATGCCATCTTAGCAATGGCTTTCTTACTGCCATTCGACCATTCAAACGTGCTCAGAGTCTTCTCTTCATAGTTGAAACTGACACTTGCTTGCTTCGTTCGGTGTTAAGCTGTGCTTGAAGCTGTTGTGCTGTGAGCTGCCTGTCACGCAAACTGTTGACTCTCAGAAACTTGTCATCTGATTCTGTTGTGGCTTTGAGTCTGCCAGACCTCTTCCTGTCACAGTTTCCTCCAGTTTCCAAGTACCTTTTGATGGTGTAGGAAACTGTACTCACTGACACCTTGGCTTTCTTTTCAATTTCTCTAAAGGAAAGACCTACACTTTTAAGGGTTATAATGGATTGTCTGTCTTCTTTTGTTAATTGCCTTTTTTTTCGCCATTTTGAGAGCAATATACTACTTCCTGCAGTACAATACTGTGCAAATATTGCTTAATAGGGTGTAGTAACACGGTCTGTTTGTAAGTAATCAACAAAAGTTGGGATACCTGCAGGCATTGTTAGTATGAACTTTCAAGGATTAATTTACATACATTGCTGCAGAACAACTGTGAGTTGTTAACCTATTACTTCTTCCCTGAAAAGGCCTTTTTGTATAACTTAGAAATGTACAATATTTTTCAGTTTTTGTTAACCTAAACTTTTTTTTTCACCTGACAGTTTACTGCTTACCTTTGTACCATTTCAGGTTATTCACTGGACTTGAACTGCGTAAATTTCAATAAGCACTGGAACAATGGGTGAGTTCTAAAACTTTTGACTGGTAGTGTATTACTGTTATTACTCATTCACTGTATCTACTTAACAGAAATATCACACAGCCGGGCACCCTCCTTCTTTTTGTCTTTTCCTTGTTATTGACTGCCGGGGAGAGCATGGTTAGAAGAGCAGCCCATCGATGTATTATCCTGATCTGGAGGTCTGTAAACTGTGTCTAGGACAGTGTGTCAAATCTCAAGAATACAGTTTGCTGTGGCCTATATATTTAGGATCCCAACAATTGTGAGTATTCATTTGGAAGGTAGTGGCTTCAATCTGCCATTTGGTTCTACGCTGGGGGGGTGCACCTCTTTTTTTTTTTTTCTTTAAGGAACTGGGAGGAACAGATGTCAGTGGGCAGAATGGGTGGAAAAGTGGGCAGAAAAGGTGGGAAAGTGAATTGGGGTTACCACAGAGCTGATCAAGTCGGAGAATCAGCCTCTGCCCTAGAAGGCCTAGTAATTCAGTCTGAAAACCGAGTCTCTGGTACAGATCCAGTGAGTTCCCAGGTATGCAGATGGGGCCCCTTTGCATCTTGGGCCTGGGCACAACTGCACTCTTTGAGCCCCCTGTAGTTCCACACCTTGTATTGCCTAAATGGGCTAAATACCCAGGTCTGAAGTTTAAAGAATTGGATTTGTTTCCAGCTTGGGGCATGTAATAGTGTTAATCTCCCTAAGAGTCACATACCTCCCAAGTGTCTCTCTTTAGGAGGGACAGTTCCTTTTTGAGACCCAAATCCCTCTGTCCCTCTTTCTTACCCTGATGTACCACTTTTTAGGAGATCAGACTATGTGTATATAAGTGTACCACATTGCTCCACAGCAATCAAACTCACATTAACCCCTTAAGGATCCATGAAGTGCCAGAACCGACATGAATAAAACGTGCATTAAGGACCCATGAAGGTCCTGGCACATCATGGAATTCAGGGGTCTCTGCATGGCTGCATGCCCCTCGGGGACCCATGAATTGTATTCACTAAAAAAAGAACTCTATGGTCCTTAACTGCCAGCAGCGAGGCCCGTCAATAAGGGGTTAATGTTTGTTTAAACTTCGGTATCTGTGTTTATAAGTTAGTCTGTGTAAATAAAGTAATTTGGTCTTGCTCAAAATCATTTATTCAGTCACACCTCCAGAAACCACCTAAAACAAAAGTGTCCCTCTCTAGCCACTTGCTCTGTGCTCTAATAATGTAACGGGTCTCTTGGGAAATAGGAAACCCCTCTGTCTGTATTGTGTGTTTCACAGAAAGACTAACAAAGGGATATATTTATGTGTGTAAAAATAAATTATATTATATATATATATATATATATATATATATATACAGTGAGGGAAAAAATTATTTGACCCCCTGCTGATTTTGTTCATTTACCCACTGACATAAATGATCAGTCTATAATTTTAATGGTAGATTTATTTGAACAGTGAGAGACAGAATAGCAACAAAAAAATCCAGAAAAACGCATTTCAAAACGTTATAAGTTGATTTGCATTTTACTGAGTGAAAAAAGTATTTGAACCCCTATCAATCAGCAAGATTTCTGGCTCTCAGGTGTCTTTTATACAGGTAACAAGCTGAGATTAGGATCACTCTCTTAAAGGGAGTGCTTCTAATCTCAGCTTGTTACCTTTATAAAAGACACCTGTCTTTTAACCCCTTTAACCATTTGAGTGCACACCCCACTGACACTCAAATGCTTAATACTAGAGTGGTCTACCACACATTGATTGCTGATCATCTTAGCACACGAGCCCCATATTTACAGAGACTGATGTACTGGTACTGGTGTAAACCAACTGCACCACAGGGGACAAATAAAAATTACCACAGATTTAAATCAGACTTTTAACCCCTTGAATGCTGGAATGAATTCAAGAGGTTAAAACTCCATTGAAATCAATGGAAATTTTTATTTGTCCACATGATACATTTGTATTACTCCAGAATTACCTCAGCTCTTTATAGTACAACCAGCTTCACTGTGCTTACCTTAGCTGAATTGCCATCAGGCCCATCCCATGGAGAACAGACAATGAAGACCACTCTGTCACACTTTATTGCATAACAATCCCCACTGACTGGAAGGTTTACAAGGCTACCAGGGGATAAACTGCTGCACCCATTAATGAATGTGGAGAAAAGGCTAGAGAACCTGGGCCCTGCCTTCTGTTGCAGATCTCTTGTCACATGCATAGCAGTGAGAACAGGGTTACTGGCCAGCAGTGGAGCAACAAAGACATCAGCCTGAGCAGAGAAATTAAGAATCACAGTTAAGGTGTAATATAATATATTAACAAGAATAAATCTATATATGTAAAAGAGAAAGCCTCATTGCATAATTTATGTTTCCTTAGGACACAGAACATAATTTATGTCTCCTCGGAAGACACACACACACAGAACAGAATAGCTCATTACATAATTTATGTCTCCTTAGGAGACACACACATCCAGGGGCAGCAGTAAGGAGGAGTTACTGCTCCCATTGGGTGATTCATCATGCAGGGAGTTGGCCTGCCCCCACTATCCAGCCCACCCACAACTATACAACCTACCAAAAAAACAAAATGGCTGCCACTTGATCCTACACCACAGACAAACACACATACACTATCCAACTCAGGAAAGAAAAAGCACACACACACACACACCACATATATACTTTTACACACACACACACACACAGTCACTCACTCTGACTCCCAGTGGCCTCAGCAGGACTTGTAGTACAGGCACTGAAGGGAAGCTGCAGCACCAGGGGAACAAAGTGGCACTCAAAGGGTTAAGGTAGGTCCTCATTGCTCAATTATTTCTTCACTGTCATCATTTGCCATGCAACATAGAGGACAGGCAGCCATCAGGTACACACTTAACCCACTGACTGCCACAGGGTTGTGTATCACGTTTTATCCCTCAGGGAGTGTGTTCAAACCCCTCACACTGTAAACTTGCATTTCCCTCCCACTTCTCCTCCTTCCCCAACCTATAACTAACACTTTCACACATTTATGTTAAGCCCCTCCCCTACTCGTGATTATTCCCCGCCCATTTTTACCCCAAATTCCCCCACTGGTCTCTCCACATCAACACCACATGAGTGCCCTCCAGGGACTCAACAAATCAAAGTCCCCAGGTATGAATACACTTCCCACTGCTATTTAACTCTGACATGCCACTCTATACCTTAACCCTTTGAGTGCCAGAGGGGTGCACAATGCATTGCAATGCACTCTGGCATTCAAAGGGTTAACATGCTGCTATAACGCTCCTTTTATTTTCTGATTTCCATTTGCACAACCCAAACACACACAGGCACAATACTGCAATTATGGCCCAAAGTAAAGGAGAAATAAAATACAACATTGCATACCTCCCAAGTCTCCCTCTTTAGGATATATTACTGCTTCATACCTCCCAAGTGTCTCTCTTTAGGATATATCATTGCCACATGTCTGTGTTTATCAGTGTGTCTAATTTCACAAATGTACGCCCAACGGTCACATGACGGGCAACGACGTCCCACATTGCTAGTATAATATAAATATATTTACTTGTAACTAGAGAGTTATGCATCGCAATTGTATGGTTCCTTCCAATTATTCCCTGGTCTGCCCAGTTTGTGCAGAACACCAGAATATATCAGCCTCTATAATGCTCCAGGTTCTCAATTGTGTTTATCTGATATGAATGAATGCAAAAAAAGAACAGGAGCATGGTAAGATTCAATGATAATGGAACACACTGGGTGTTATAAGAAGAAACATTAACAGTAAGAAGACGAGCTAGGTAGTAATGCCACTCATTACATCTCTGGCAAGCCCTCACCATGGCCATGCACTAAAGTCTAATAAGTAACTGAATTGTGTCTGGTGATGTATGGGGAGAAATATGACACTGGGTAAAAGGTATGTCCTCACCATAGAGAGTGGAACAACTCTCTGATCATTAGCATATGATGCTGGTGGAAATCTGCCAATGTTTGAGTAGGGCAAGTGGGAGAGCAGAGAGGATACGTTCTCAGAAATCGGCACCAAGAATGGCAGTAGCCTTCCTTTAACTCTTTGAGTACCAGTAGCATGAATAATTGTTCATCGACTGGCACTCAAAGGGTTAATCTGCTTCCTCCCTGGTCATGACAAATGGCTATTCACAAAAGTCTCAAATTGGATTGATTAACCCCTTAAACTCATGCCCATCTCCAATGTCAGTGCATTATGGACATGTGATGGTCCTGACATGTCTCGTGACATTTTTGATCACAGTGCCCCTGCAGGTACTTTGTGATCATCGGCTAGTCTAAAACAATATTATAAGACAACATTATGCAGCATGAAGAAAGATTCACGCATATAATAAATATATTCATGCACAGTTAGGGGTGGCATCATTCGTCAGAGGTATTAGGTGGAACCTTATTCAAAGTACACCTTTTCTAAGTAGAGAGTTATACAAAAGACTTGAACAGTAGAGAGAGAGAGAGAGAGAGAGAGAGACAGCTGCTGCATTGCAACCATTTAACTCCTTAAGGACCGGCCGCGCACTTACGGTGCGGTCACTTAAGGACCAGGGACCTTTTTTTTTTTCGGAATCGGATTCCGGACTCCCCGAACGGCGTGCAGCTCGGAATTCCATGACGGTCCAGGACCGTCATGGGTCCTTAAAGGGATAGTAATACTTAAAATGTAAAAAAAATATGTTGTAGGCTTTATCCCCCTGAGTAAAACAAGAGTACTCCCACTGCTGAAAGGTGTTTCATTCAAAAGTTATTAATTTTCAAAGTTGAATTTTTTAGGTGCAATATCACAGTGGCCTGAAATTGTACAGTGGCGCTGTTGCTACACCATCCTATGGACAGCTCTAGTCCCGGGACCATAAATCTCCATAGGATGGTGTAGCAACAGCGCCACTGTACAATTTCAGGCCACTGTGATATTGCACCTAAAAAAATCAACTTTGAAAATTAATAACTTTCGAATGAAACACTACAACATATTTTTTTACATTTTAAGTATTACTATCCCTTTAAGGGGTTAAAGACAAAAAGGGATACAGTGGAATAGGGGGGAAGAGATTAAAATAAATATTACAATATACATTTGTTTTACTAAACAATCTTAGTTAGATATTATATTTCACCTGTTTTCTGACTACCTGTTGCTCCTCCTCCTCCTCCTCCTCCTCCCCATGCTATCTTTTTACATGCATAGCAAAATGGACATATTACTAATATCTGTTCTAACTTTGCCACTTCTAATACATTTATCCTCATATAACATAGTTGATGAGGCTGAATAAAGACATGCGTCCATCAAGTCCAGCCCATGCCAAACACACCCCTGTTGATCCAGAGGAAGGCAAAAAAAGCCCTCTGGAGCAATTTTCAATTTAGCACCAAGTGGGTAAAAAAATTCCTTCCTGACTCCAAATGGCAGTCAGATAGTTCCCCGGATCAACATCGTATCTGCAACATCCTATCTCCACAATCATGTTCCTCACTTGCACCATGACATAATAATCCACCATCTCCTCCTGCATACATGTGCATTATCATTTGAATACTAGTGGCGAGTATTAAAAACAAGCTCTTCCAGCATCAGTAATTATAGTAACAGACACACGTAATTTCACTATATGCTCACTACAAACAACTCACTACATTTTTATGCACTTTATTACTGGCCTTTGCAAATGACATAGAAACCAACCCTGGCCCTCAGACAGAAATAAATGGCAACTTCACCCTTAAAAAAATGTCTTTCTTTTGTGCACTGCAACATATGCAGTATATCCAAAATAAGAAAAGTGAACTGTTGGTTCTTAGATACTTTAATATTAATTGGTTGCACTCCAGGAATGAAAAATTCTGTTCATTTGAACATTGAACTTATCACAGCTAATCTCCTCTGCTACTTGCATAAATGTTTAAACATCCAACTATACTCTGCTAGACTGGATCCTTTCATCCTGCCCAAGTAGAATGCAAGAGTCAGGTGTAGTAGTAAATGTATTAACAATCACTCTGTAGTCTACTGTGTTCGTAAAATAAAACCAATCAAATCATGTCCCAAAGTCATAATTACTAGATATTTTAGAAAATTATTAATTATAAATAATTATTAATAATAACAATGCAACATGTAGTTTAAATGGTGTTTCTTTTGGGAAATCTGCTAATGAAAAGGGTTTGGGAGTAATGGTAGACTATAGACTTAGCAGTAGTGGGCAGTGCTAGCTGGGAGCTGAAAAGGCCAATAAGATATCGGCATGTATTAAAAGGGGTATTGACTCACGGGAGGAAGATATTATTCTGCCTCTCTACAGGTCCATGGTAAGACCATTCTGGGCTCCTTTTCTGAAAAAGGACATTATGGAACTAGAGAAAATGCAGAAGAGGGCTACAAAACTAATAAGGGGAATGGACAGTTTTAGTTATGAAGGAAGGCTAGAAAAGATAAACTTGTACACAGTAGTGAAACAGCTTCTTAGATGGGATATGATAACGTTATATAAATATGTTAAGGCCCCATACAAAGGTCTCTCCAAAGACCGTTCATTAACAAAACAATGGACAAGGGGTCACCCGCTTAGACTTGAGGGAAGGAGATTTCATCTACAACAGCAGAAGGGATTCTTTACAGTAAGGACAATAAAGGTATGGAATTCACTGCCTGAGGAGGTGGTGCTATTAAATACATTAGATGCCTTTAAAAAGGACCTGGATACTTTTTTAAAAGAGCAGAACATAGAGGGCAATGTATGTTAGTATTGGGATTAATATTTATTTAGTGCTTGTTGATCCAAGGAGAAATATGATTGCCATTTGGAATCAAGAAGGAATCCCCCCCCCCCCATTCAAAGTAGAATTTTAAATTGTTGTATTGAGGGTTTTTTGCCTTCTTTTGGATCAAAGATGGTAAATAGAAATAGGAAAAGGGTTGAACTTGAGGGACACAAGTCTTTTTTCAACCTAAACTACTGTATAACTATGTATCTATGTAATTTCCAGTCTTTCCTAATCGTTTTAAGAAATTGCCCATGATATACAATATACCTTTTACCTGATCTACACTCATCAATTGACTTTTTTAACTCAAAAATCATACAGGTCTGTAATATCCATGCCCCACTAAGGGGGTCCCATCTACCCTGGGTCTCTGCTGACCTGCTTGAGTTATACGGTTTCAGAGATGCATTATGGACACAATGTAAACAAAATGGGCTCTGCTAATGATCACAGTGCATACAGGCAAATACAGAATACTTGCACTAAGAAAACAAAACTAGCAAAACATACCAAACAATAACATACCAAAGCCAGCCAATTCTGAAAGGTTATTAAAAACATCTACAACCCTCCTAACCACTCTCACCCATCAACTATAAACATAGGCAAAGAAACAATAAAGTGCCCCATAGCAATATCTAATGCATTAAACAACTACTTTGTTGGATGTGCCACCACCCTGATCACACAAACAAAATTAATACTGAAGTAGAAACATGCACAGATCAGATTATGTCACCTGCTACCTGGTCCAATGATGCTAATGAATTAAACGTCATGCCAGTAAATGATAGTGAAATATATGACCATCTCCTTAACCCAAAAATGAAACCACAATCTGGGCCTGACTAACTACCAGCAATGTTGTTAAAGCTCAGTGCATTGGTCACTGCCCATCCTATTACAACCCTAATTAATGCCTCCCTTTCATCTGAGTATATGCCAAAGCCTGGAAAATGGCTAGAGTTGTGCCTATCCACAAAAGTGGGTATACAAATGTAGTATCAAATTACAGACCAATATCTCTACTCCCTACATTAGCTAAACTCCTGGAGAAAAGTGTCCCTGTGCAGCTATATAAGTATTACCGGATTACCAGTTTTTCACCCCTCTTCAGTCAGGTTTTTCTTCATATCACTCAACAGTCATGTGACTTGTAGCACCATTTGGAGGCCACTATGCCAAAGAAAAGACACTTTATCTTGTTTGTGCTTGATGGGCGCTTGTCACATTTGTATGTCTCCTTAAGTATAAGGGTATCCCAGGCATAGGCCCTTGCTTCCATGTTCCTAGAGGGATTCAGCTGCACCACACTGATGAGGCCCACACAGGCCAAAATGTATGTCTGTGGTTTTGCTGTCTCCCTCGCGTGGCAAGGATTTGCCTGACATTCCGGACCTGGACTGTCTGTGGACAGGACCAGTCTGATATGAATATTAAAATTTCTTCCCTGCAATGGCACATGGGAGTGGAAAACATGACTTGTAGCACCACTGAGAGGCCAGCATGCCTAAGAACAAGACACTTTATCTTGTTCTTGCTTGATGGGTGCTCGTAACATTTGTATGTCTCCATAAGTATAAGGGTATCCCAAGCATGGGACCTTGCTTCCATTTGCCTAGAGGGATTCAGCTGCACCACACCAATGAGGCCCACATAGGCCGAAATATACATCTGTGGTTTTGCTGTCTCTCTCGTGAGGAGAGGATTTGCCTGACATTTCGGAGCTGGATTGTCTGTGGGCAGGACCATTCTGATATGGAAATGGAAATTTCCTCTCTACAATGGCACATGGGAGTGAAAAAAACTAACTTTTAACACCATTGAGAGACCAACATGCCTAAGAACAAGACACTTTATCTTGTTCATGCTTGATGAGTGATTGTCACACAGCCCTCTTATTCACCAGGGCTTCTCCAAGATAACAGTTGCCTTGTAAAATATTTGTGCATCTTATAAACCAGTGTGTCTTATCATCCAAAAAATAAAGCAGGTTATTCACTTTTACTTACTTAATGGGCCAATGGTATCAGTTTGCGGTGTCTAATAAAATGGAGATCTAGTTTCTGATTAAAAAAAAAGTTGTATCCCTCTCATTGAATGGGATTTTGCATCAAATTGTTCCTATGCAACTATCCAAAGTATTCTGCACCGCATTGACAGAAGTGTCTGTACCGAGATTTCTGGTCATAGACACAATGTCAGATTAAACCAGTGTGCAGCCCACAAATAAGTGAAATACTAGAATCACAATGTTAATATTTGTCCCTAGTACAAGTCGTCCCCTTCAAAATAAATAATTTGTCATAGCACTTTAAAATATTTAATGTTTGATGCTTATAATATACATATGTAGAAAGAAAAAAAAGCTGACTCATACTCACTTTCAATGTAAAGTCACTTTTCTATATATTCTGAAGTGTCAATAATGGAAGGTTTGACTTAAATTGAACTCTTTGAGGATGATGTACTACAGAAACACAGTGCAATTGTGGGGCAAACCAGCTGTACCCAAATACTCCAAAATCCTATTGATTTAAATGGTCTATGCTAGAGTGGTCTCTACGTCAGTGGCGTAACAATAGGGGTCGCAGGGGTCACACCTGCGACCGGGCCCGTCACTCCAGGAGCCCGGCCGCCCCCCGCGACCCCCTCGCCTGCAGCAACTCCCACTACGGCCGCCAGTTCTAGTAATACAGTGCGCTGGGAGATTACATCATCTCCCAGCCTCTGCATTACTAGAGCGGCAGGCGGGGGCTTCAGTTGTAGAGATCTGTGCCGAAGGTGGCACAGATCTGTCAAGCCACGCCGCTAGACCATCAGGGACTGGAGGTAGGGGCATTGTGGAAGAGGTAATGTGGAGATGAAGGGGCATTGTGGAAGGGGAAATGTGGAGATGAATGGGGCATTGTGGAAGGGGCAATGTGGAGATGAAGGGGGCATTGTGGAAGGGGCAATTTGGAGATTGGGGGGCATTGTGGAGATGAGGGGGCATTGTGGAAGGGGCACTGTGGAGATGAAGGGGACATTGTGGAGTTGAAGGGGGCATTGTGGAAGGGGAAATTTGGAGATATGGGGGCATTGTGGAGATGGGGGCAATGAGGAGATAAAGGGGCAATTTGGAGATTGGGGGGCAATGTGGAGGTGGCCAATGTAGTTGAGGGGTCTGGGGCCAATGTGGTGGGGGGGGCCCATGGCAATTCTTGCACCAGGGCCCCGTGGCTTCTAGTTACTCCTCTGCTCTACGTGTTGCTCAGCAGTGAAGTTAATTGTTCGTTCACAGTGTGCGTTTCTCACACCTTGTTTACTGTTGGTTTGCCAATGAATTGCGCCATATTTCCATTGTACATTCATCGTTGTGATCAAAAGGGAGATGTGTAAGAGAACTCTGTATTAAAAGTAATGAAATTCTGGAGTAAACCATTTACACCACCGGAAACAAATGAAGAATCCTATAGCTTTAAATTGGTCATTTGGCCACTTGAATAACCCATTCCGTTAAATACATAGAGAACTAGTCAAAATTCAAGGGGTTAAAAGCCAAACTGAAATTACTAAGAATTTTGGGAATACATATTTGTTCCCAATGGTTCATTTGGTTTGCTCCAGAATTGGAACAGTTTTCTTTAGCACAGCGTCTGTGTATCAATGTGCTCAGTAATATAAAAATGATGTCAAAAAGTTAGACACGTTACCATACCTTTTGCACTTCAAGGTTTCCATAACTCAGAGTAAGTTGAACTTCCTGTTTTATGTTGGCAGAACTCCCCAGAGATCTCTTGTCACTCTTCTCATTGTTTGTAACCACACTGTTGTCAAATGTCTTGTCACTTGCTGTATTCCCTGTCATTTTTAGTGTTTCCACCTTCTGACGGCTACTATATCTATTCTGAGGTGGCAAGCGCTGCATGCGTCCCATGCATTCTTCCCTGTTATTGCCATCTTGCTCATTATCAAGACCCTCAAAGTCATAAAGTAAGTAGACTTGACAGTTATTGTTCTTTAACATTTTGTCAAAAAGTTCTTTTGATTGGTTCATAAAAAAATGCATTGCACCATGCCTAGGAATGGAAACATTTTGATGTAAGAGGGTCCTTTTTAACTTTTCTAGGACATGAAAGGCACTGGTAACCATCTCTCTTGTTCCAATTAATGTCACACTATTACCAGGAGGAGGTGAAGTCTTAACATCTGTATATAATGTCCCATAGTGAAATTTTTGAAGTAAATCATCTAAGTGTTCAACAAACACACGATGTTCCAAGTTAAATTCTTTCTCTATTAATGTATGCTTATTCATATGATCTTTAACTTTCTTTAACTCTGTTTGCACTTGTCCTTTAAAACCCACCAATGATAAATTCAAACCACCATTTCCATCCTTTCGTGAACAAAGCAGATCTCTGTTGCTTTTGATATTCTCCAACAGTTTTTCCCATTGCTCTGAAAAAGTGACCACTCTCATTTCTTCCTTGATCTCAATGACCTCCTCAAGAATATCTTCCTGAAGAGCCTGTTCAGCTTGATCAAGTAAAGTGTTGGAAATAGCATACAAATGCAGACCTCGTGAAGTATCTAAAATCACATGGCCTTCAGTTGTTCTGTGGAATATTTTTTCTGAAATTTCTTTCTTATCCCAGGAGCTAAGGAAGACAAGTTTGTTCTGGGAGATATTAATAGTTCGAGATTTTACTGAATTCAGAGCTCTTTTGATAAATTCCCGTGCCTGTGGTAAATCATATGGACTCCCAATTAGCTTCAGTTCTCTTGGTTCAAGGTGGATTTGCAGGGCTGGGAAAGATCTCCTCACATAATTTTCAATGTCTTCTCTGATCACTAGATATTGTGAATCACTTTCTAGGAAAATGAAAGAAGAAATCTCCTCTGGTACCCTGTATGAATGGACATTATATCTTCTTGAATCTTGTACCACGTCAGCAGAAATGTGTTGCCCACCATCTGCTGAAAATGTAACATTATATTTATTATACAAACAGGTTAATTTAGAGGCTTTTTAGACTCTACAGTATATGTAATACAAAAAATATGTGATGTAGGCCCCATAGCAAGTAAATGATGATACATTACACAAAATCATTAGGTAATGCAATTATTATTAAGCCCTTTTTCTAACTATAATGGTTCTAGTATAGACAAACCTCACATTTAGAATGTTGACAACATAAAGTACTTAGGGTATTAAATTGCATTAATTAACATAATATGGAAACATTTTACCATACTTGAGAGCCTCTTTTCAAAGGTGGTAAAATACATTTTTATTCTTGTTAACGTGAAAAATAAAGATAAAGAAAGTATCTTAAAAATATGTGCAGTCACTGTCCACATCCCTTGGACAGGATCAGGCAGGGGAAACTGGGGGAAATAGCTCACCCGGTCCCCTGTCTGACTCCTATTGTCCCCAAGCACCTTACTCACATCCTGGCCAACTTTATTAAACCCCTCTGTTGCCAGATCACAGCGATCTTACTGCACCAGAAACGGTTAAACATGTAAATAATTTTTTTTTACAAATTACCCCCATCCTACCCAAACGCATAATTAACCTCTCTGTTGCCGGTGCAGCTGGACTTTGCCACACTTGCAATGGACGAGGATAAAAATGTTAAAACAATTTAAAAAAATTATATAAAAGGTCAGATTACATATAACCCTGGGGGGAGATAAAACTGTCCAAACATCACTCTAGCCTGATGAGATCAGGGTGGACACTGCCAAAAATCTTCTAATCTCATATTATTTTTCTAGTCAATAAAAAAAAAAAAATATATATATATATATATATATATATACACACACCATTACGTGGGACAGTCCCAATTTTAGGGTCCATACCCGATGTCCCACCCGCATTACACTATGTCCCGATTTACTGGCCTGTTCCCCGCTTTATAAGTTTTGCCCTTACACTCCAGCAGCCTACAGACAACCCACGCTCATCACATTGAGCGGTGAGATGACTAAATGACTGCGCATGCATATCACGCTTCAATATATGCACATGCAGGCAGTGTTCACGCGTACTCTGCCTTTGGAAGTGTGAGCGAGAAGTCCTGAGTCATAGTCTGTGTCTGAGCGCCACTGCAACACCCGGCTCGCCCCTGAGAACAAACAACAAGTTGTGTTCCAAGTCAACAGCCTACTGTCGCATCCTGATCTAGTCCTCTGACAGATACATTAATGACTCACTGAGTGTTCGTCTGAGAGCAGCATACAATGCCGACGCGCTTGAGAGCTTTGTATGGTCCAAGTCTCTCATCCAAGGTCCTGATCATCCTGTCTTACCAGGTACTATGACTGAGAATATAAGTATCCAACTCTCACAAACTTCAACACCGCCTGAGTTGTGGAGGGGAGGAGTGAGTGAGTTGTAGATGTAAACTGCCTCAGTGCCAGGCCTCATAGTGATAAGGAGGTGGCACTCAGGATGATGTGAAACAGATCGTGATGTACATGAAGTCCGTCAGTTGAATTTTGCTTGTCTGATTGAGCCTGATGCCAGTCTTACTCTGGGCCTTGGCTCAGCTGGCTAGCAGCATGCTACACATTGCGGCATGATTCTGGAGGTGACCGTGAACAAGAATGAAGCGTATTCTGTATAGTAATATATGTCTGTGTCTGACCGTGCAGTGCTGTTCTGTCATTCTGAGGCATCATGTGGCTGCCACACACTGTTCTCTGTAGTAGTCTGTCTGCCGCCCATGTGTGTGCTAGCACTGACTGTGCCTGCTTTGCCTTGCGTCTGGTTGTCAGTCATATATTTTGAGCGTGGGTGTGTGGTCCAGTTCTGTCATGTCTCTGTGGGCTAGTTCTGTGATGTGTGTGCCCAAGCCTAGAATATTTCTGTTTTGTATTTGTGGAAGTTGTGTGTGTCATGTATATGTCTGCTGTGTGTGGCTGTAAGTGCCAGTTATGCTCTGTGTGTGCAATAGCCGTGCCCTGACAGTGCTTACATCCCTGTGCAGTTTTACTTTTGTGCATGTGTGTCTGTTGTACGTTTTGAGAGTTGCAGGTGTGTTGTGTTTGTTTCATAACCTGTATGTTGCTTGCTTGAGGTTGGTCTTGAGTGTACATTTGAGTAGCATATCAATAATGCCCTGCCCACCAGCCACGCCCCCTGCATCACAATCCTAAAAAAGTGTCCCTCTTTGGCCACTTGAAATGTTGGGAGGTATGATATACATATATATATATATATATATATATATATATATATATATATTCAGAGAGGCCCCATATTAAAAAAATCCCTGGACCTATTCTCTGTTAATTTAATCCAATAAATTTTTTAATATTTTTCCATTATCTGCTTGGTTGGGAAGCAGGGGTATACAAGGATCCTTCCACATGCATGCGAATTGAAAAATATTTCAGTAGAACTTAAAAAAACAGCCCGGGAGGGACTGCAAAAGAGGGTTGCATTTTCATTTTTTTTTATTTTTAATGACATCATACTTGGGAGCAGATATTTATGGATTTTTATTTATTTTAAGTCATTCTTTTAAAAGGACCTCAAACACTGCTGGACCTCAACATCCACGAGTATCTATTTTTTTAAATACCTACATACACTTACATTAGAAGTTGAAGGGGTCCCCAGACCTGGTTCTTGGGATTTTTTTTAATAGTATGGGGCCTCTGGACCTCATTAATTTTTCTTTACCCATCCTCTCTGATAAAGGAGGGCAGACAAAAGAGTCTAGACATCCTCCTATGGCTAAATCTTGATTAATATGGGAGTTCTAGACAAATATTTCCTCTCCCTTGGGGAGGGTAAAGGAAGATGTCCTAGAACTCATTGATTGCAATGCATCCCCAGTTAATCCAGCAACGGAGGAATTAATCATGGGTCTGGTTAGGCTAGTGGTGCCCACCCCTCTGGATCTCAAAGGTTTAACTCTTTGGCCTAGATGCACTAAAGGTCGAAGAGGGCTACGAATGTCGATGTTCTGTTAGAGCAGTGTTGTAGGCACTTCCTCAGTATTCACAAAGTGTCTACGACATCACTTCATCAGAACTCCAACAAAAAAATACCCACATCAACATTAATCCAACATCCCTTTACCATGTCTACGAATTTGTTTTCTTCGAATCGACAATTGCTTATTTCCATATGGAAATGAAGCATAATCGGATACATTCATATGCAAAGGGGGTGTTGGTATTATAATGTGACACTTCAACTCATTCAGTAAACTCCGATAGCAGCCTCTGCTGTCGGAGTTCACAGTTCTCACTTCACCTAACTCAGGCTGTTGTAGCTGGGATCTCTCTTGTACTCTCCTATAGAGTAACAGCAGGGAGAGCTACGACATTCTGAACAGCATTCTCTGTGCTTCCCTACCAGCACCATGGACAGCATTGAATGCCATAGGGATGTGCATTGTTCACCCCTGTGGCATTCAAAGGGTTGCAATAAACAGAAATAATACACCAAGCACTACACAATGTCGCCCCCCCCCCCCTCGACACTCTTTAGTATGTCAACATATATTGCATATATTTGACATACTAATTCCATCCGACATTCACCTCAGGGACTGACATGTAGTAGTCAAACCTGTCTTTTATTCCACACTTAACCTTTTGAGTACCAGAGAGGTAAGAAAGCATTGCTTAGCATGTGTTTCCTACCCCTCTGGTACCAAAAGGGTTAATAGGCAAGGTATGAATTGCATACCTTGTCTGTATATGTGTGTGTGTGTGTGTTTTAACCATTTATTTTTTATTAAAACATATGTTTATTACAAAATGTGTTTTACTTTAATTATATGATCATTAGACCTCAAGGGGGGTATCATGACCCCTCAAGACACCCCCTAACATGAGGCCGACAATTGCCTGTTAATTACATTAAGATCATATAAGCTATGTGAAAAAAGGATAGCTGATCCATAGGGTGACCCCAAAGGCATTTAAGCTGACTGCAGCATCAAGATCTGAATGAATGAATGAATGAACCCGGTCACTGGGTTCATTCAAGGTAAACGGAGCAATGCACTCCCATCACTGAATCAGTCACCGGGGTCAAACCGGGTGACTGATTCAATGATCTGAGCGCAGGGCTGCATTCTAACAATGAACCCGGTGATGGGGTTCATTCAATGGAGTGTTTAGAGTAGATGTAAAACCCCCACTTGAGGTCTAATGTTCATATAATTAAAGTAAAACACATTTTGTAATAAACATATGTTTTAATAAAAAATAAATGGTTAACACACACACACATATACAGGCAAGGTATGTAGGTACCAGAGGGTACCAGAGGGGTAGGAAACAGATGCTAAGCAATGCTTTCCTACCTCTCTGGTACTCAATGGGTTAAGTGTGGAATAAAAGACAGGTCGACTACATGTCAGTCCCTGAGGTGAATGTCGGATGGAATTAGTATGTTGAATATATGCAATATATGTCGACGTACTAAAGGGGGGGTGTCGAGGGGGGGGACATTATGTAGTGCTTGGTGTACTATTTCTGCTTATTGTAACCCTTTGAATGCAATGGAGCAATGCACATCCCTATGGCATTCAATGCTGTCCTTGGTGATGAAAGCCTTCTCTGTATTCCCCTACTGGCTAGGTAGGGGAAGCACAGAGAATGCTGTTCAGAACGTCGTACTGTTGGTGATGTGTGAGGGGAGGAGATCCCTTCCACACCGACAACACTTCGAAAATCCTGTATGGTAATAGGGAACTTCTCCAGCCCTCCCTTTCCATCCAACAATTTTTGTGAATATGTCGATGTGTGTACAGATTGAATTGTCGAAGTGATTCGAACACATCGACAGTATCATCCCGACACCACATCGACATTTAGTGCATCTAGGCCTATGAGTACCAGAGAGGAATTCAACACCTTAATTAAGGGAAATTCACTAAGCGGTGATAAAGAGGTGACAAAGTAGAGATGACTTCTCCAGTTTATCACTTCTCCAACTCCTATGTTATTCTATACAGCCTATTCACTAACATTTCTTCAACTATGGAGATCTTAGTGCATAGGCTCTATAGAATAACATAGGAACTGAAGAAGTGATAAACTGGAGAAGCCATCTCCACATTATCACCACTTAGTGAATCTCCCCCATTGTGTTGCAGTGTGTTGAATACTTCTCCAGCACTCAAAGGGTTAAAGGGATCATTTTTCCCTTTTTTTCATTTTAAAATGTTTTTTGTTTTTTTTACACTTTCATGTCCCTGACATTGAGCTCCTCGGATCTGTTCCCAGAGATCTTTCTGGTAGGGACTGTGAAAGGAGGCATACTGATACAATGTAGAATAGATACAATGTAAAACAGATAGCATGCAGAACATTTAGTGCTGCAGGGATAGTGTTACATTCCTTTGATGGTCAGTTGACCAGGAAACAAAGATCCAAGGAGTTCAGTGTAAGGGACCATACCTTTCAATGTTTTTGGAAGATGTGCATAGCTAAAAGAGTTTATTTTGAATTTCTTTAGTATATTGGACAAGGGTTTTCCTTCCAAAACATCTGCCCTTAAAAATGAAGAGATTAAAACTGTACTTACCAGGTTCTTCATCTCTGACCACACATGCCATATTTTCCTACAGTAAGAGAAGACATGTAAATAATAAAGAAAAATGAAAGAAGTAAGATTAGAAAGGTAATTAGTCTCTGACCTTTGAATTAAATAATTATTCAGGGGCCATACATTTTATACACTGTTATAAAATTAAAGGGATAGTAATGTTTCATAATAAAAGCAGCTCTAATTAATCATCATAGTATTTGGACGTTGGAGAGTGTTATTTCAATTCTGTCAGAGTTGTAGTTCAAGAGTAATTCAATGATAAAGTATCTCCCTCCCACCCCTTTTACTGATGTAACACTGTTCAGCCAGAGCAGAAGGGAGATGCCCAGGTAGACTGCAGAGAGGGACAATCTTCAATTAAGATAAGGGAAAAAGCTGAAAAGCTTGTCAAGGGGGGTAGGGCTTTCATTGTTCTCATAGGAAGAAGATTGTCCCCTTCTGTTATCTGTCTGGTCTATGGACTGCATTCCACATCTGAGAAGAGATGGCTTACACTAGGTAAAAGGGGCAGGAGGGGAAACTTTGCTTGTGAATATCTCTCAAACCATAAAGGTTTGAGAGATAATACATATCGTTCTTCCTGTTTTTTTAATGCCTACAAAATAAAATAAAGATAAAATGAAGTATTACTATCCCTTTAAAAAAAAAAAAAAAAACAACAACAACAATCTGTACACAGTTCTGGCCATACGACCATACTCTTCCACCTCCCTAATGCTACTTCCCCTAATAGGGTTGCTACCAGTTTTGACCAGAAATGTCCAGTTTTGGTCTCCTTTCTTCAGTTTTCTTATCACTGTCAGGATTACAGAGGTTCTGAATCCCAAACAGATTCAGTTTCAAGCTCATCTGCTCCCAGCACTGAAGAAAGAAAGAATACATTGGCAAGGGGAAGGAAAACATGAGGAAACCAATCAGAGGTAGAAACAAATGGCCTTACTCTGAAGCAAACCAACTACACAATAGGGGGAAATAAGAATTCCCATTGCTTTGAATGGGACTTTTAAACCCATACCGCCAAAGTGCCCCGTTTTTTGAGGGAAAGTCCCTCTTTGGGACCCAAATCCCTCTGTCCCTCTTTCCCACCCTGGTGTCCCTCTTTTAGGAGACCAGACTACGTGGTGTTTATAAGAGTATCACATTGATCCACAGTAATAAAACTCCCATTAATGTTTGAATAAACTTCAGTATACGCCTTCATAAACTGTGTAAATAAAATACTTTGGTCTTGCTCTAAATCATATATCCAGTTGCAAAAAGCGATGGCAGTAGATCATGAAATACCCTAAAAAGTCTCAGCAATGCCCACCCACCAGCCACACCCCCAGCAACACTATCTAAAACATAAGTGTCCCTCTTTGGCAATTTAAAAAGTTAGGAGGTATGTAAACCCCTTGATTGCTAGAGAGGCCTCCATTGGAGATATCTCTACCGTTCAAGGGCAATGTAGATGTTTCTGGGGAGAGAGGACAATTTGCTATACAAACAGACATTTAGGGCTGGATTCAAATGCAGGAGATAATGTTACCAAATGCAGGAGATAAATGTTACCCCCTGTTTTATCAAACATTTTCCTATTGAAGTCTAAAGGAATACCTGGAGATAAAAGCAGAGATAAAATTAGCACCTGCATTTGAATCCAGACCTTAGAGTCCAGAGGAACCATTTGAGTGTGAGATACGTATCCAGGGCATTTTAACGCAATGTGTTGGAAACCCCTCTGGCACGCAAAGGGATTAGAACCATTGATGTCTCTGGCGAATTTGCAAAAGTAAAACCAAAACATAGGCAAATCTTTATGATGCCTTTACATTTCCTGGGGGGAGATTCACTAAGCAGTGATAAAGTAGAGAAACGTCTCCAGTTTATCACTTCTCCATTTACTGTGTTGTTCTATGGAGCCTATTCACTAAGATCTCCAAAGCTGAAGAAATATTGGTGCATAGGATCCATAGAATAACATAGGAATTGGACAAGTGATAAACTGGAGAAGTCATCTCCACTTTATCACCTCTTTATCACTGCTTAGTGAATCTCCCCCCAGGTTGCCTTCTTTAGGCACGTTAATGTTTAGTCAGTAGGATTAGATAAATTCCTTTGGAATGTCCGGATGAGGTCCCCCTAGGAAGGCCCAGGTATGGGTCTTAATCAAGTGGATGGGGTTTGTCATCATTCTGTCATACAGTGGGAGTAAAGTGGGCACAACAGGGTGGGAAGAAGGAGAAGTGGGAGGGAAGTGGAAGGAACAGGATGTGAAGGAGGAGAAGTGGGCAGGAAGTGGAAGGAACAGGATGTGAAGGAGGAGAAGTGGGCAGGAAGTGGAAGGAACAGGATGGAAAGGAGGAAAAGTGAGTAGAATTTAACATGAAACTCACCACCAATGGAGAATCTGTCCCCGCACACTCTGTAATTAATTCTAAAAAAAATGGAGTCTCCTGGGCAGATCCGAAGAGTTCCCAGGTATAATGCCCAAGCATTAAAACAAAACCCTTACACAGAAAGCAAATGATGAGAATTCTGAAGCATACCAACTGAAATTCCCCTTTAAGTAAATGGAAAGTTTAACATCTTGAATGCTAGAGAGGTCAACAATGCATTCCTTCACATATATGGCTCATATGAAACAATCTGATAGAGCATGGGTGTCCAAGTTGAATCAAGAGTTACCAGCAGTCCAGGATTTAAGGATTTCCGTGTTGGAGCACAGGTGGGCCAATAGAAATTAATGAGCCACTGAAAATCCTTAAATCTTGGCCTGTTGGTGGCCCATGATGATTGGACTTGGACAGCCTTGTGGTAGAGAGTTCCATTGTAGGTGACAGAAGTCTCAGAATATTACCTGTTCTGGAGTATATTGTATTCTTACAATGACCTGGATAGACTCAGAACCAGACTCAACTGTATGGGACTCATGACTCAGGACCCTCCTCATCACTATGAAAACAAACGTGATATTTATTAAAGTGTTTGACTCTAGTAGACATTTATAAAAGCAAATTGGAGTTATTCTGGAGTAAACCAACTGCACCAAAGGAGACAAACAAAAATCCAGAAATTTCCATGCATCTGAAAAGAGCTTTTTAACCGCTTGAATGCTAGAGAATTCTCCAATGCATTGCTCCACAATGCTTTGGAGACCTCTTAAACAATCAAGTGGTTAAAAGCCCAATTTAATTTAATAGGAATTTTATTTGTCCCCTGTGGTGCAGTTGGTTTATTCCAGAATAACCCACAGGGTTCTTTTATAAATATGGGCCAATTTAGGATGCTACAGAGGAATATCTCTGAACTTAACCAACTTTTTAATAGGGGACAAATTAAAAATTTCGCAAATTCACTTGTATTTAAATGGGGCATTTAACCCCTTGAATGACAGAGAGGTCTACAAAGCATTGTAAAGCAATGTGATGGAAACCTCTGTTATTCACAGGGTTAAACTCCCTATATAAATCAATCATAATTTTCATTTGTTCCCTATGGTGTAGTCGGTTTTCTTCAGCTTCCTTCCAACTTCTATCAGACATTCATAAAGGGCAGAAAGAGAAGGTTTTTGGGATCTTCTTGATTTTGCAGACGTGATGCAAGCACCGGCTCAGTCATTTTCAATACCAGTAGAATATCGATCCTATATAATAATTTGCTAAATCGTGTGTAACGCCGCGACATGTGCAGTACACACTGCTGCGCGTGCTGCAGTCATGCGCAGTAGAGACTGCCTGCCCCACGGCTGATACAGAGCTGGGCGCTCCGAAGGAGCGTCCAGCTCTCTATCAGCCGTGGCACGAGCAGTCTCTACTGTGCGTGACTGCCCCGCGACCGGGTGGCAGTGGCACTGTGGCCCATGTAACGGGCTGTTCAACTAGTATATCTATAAATTCTAAGTGGTTTCTGGTTTGCTGTCCGCCACACCTCGGGGTGGTGTCGGGGGATGGGGGTGAAGATAGGTCGCATGCAGCAAATCAGGGACGGTGATTTTCACAGGAGTGGGCAGAGGGGCGAAGCTTGTGTTTCTTATATTAAGAACTAGTTGAAAAGCCCGTTATACGGGCCACAGTGCCTCTGGCTGCCAGTCGCGCGCAGTAGAGACTGCCCTCACCACGGCTGATACAGAGCTGGACGCTTTATCAGCTGAAGCGCGGGCAGTCTCTACGGCGCATGACTGCTGCACGCGCAGCAGTGTCTACTGCGCATGTCAGGCGTTACACACAATTTAGCGAATTATTATATAGGATAATCAGAATAATTAATTTCTGCAAATTGTTACAAATAATCAATAGGTTGCTGTGATTGCAGCTCACAGAATTTCTGCAAGTTTTCTGGTATGTGGATATATTTGCCTAATTGCATGTGACTCACAACGAGTTAGCTGAGGCATGTTTAGATTAAATTAGCAACTTGTTTTTGTATTTTGTTGCTGTGGGAGTTAAAAAACAAACTGGCTGAATTTAGATCATTATTGAACTAGTGATTCTAGAGTACATGTAGCTAAGAGTTAGTCATGAGTAGTGATGAGCGAGCATGCTCGGCCGAAGCTCGGTTCGGCTCGAGCATCGCTCTGCTCGGCACATGGCGGTACTCGTACGAGTACCGCATGTGCTCGCCCGCCATGTTCGGGTCTCCTCCCCGCACGTTTCGCGGCTGCTGTGCAGCCAATAAATGTGCAGGGAGGCTCTGACATCAGTGTAATGCCAGCAGCCATGTTGGCTGCTGGCATTACACTGATTGGCTGGCCAGAACCCGTGATCGGGTTCTGTATAGCACCTGACCAGCGAGTTCGGCTCAGTCTTAGCCAGGGAGAGATGAGGATAGGAAGGGAAAGTCAGTGTAGGGAGAAGAAAAGCGAGTTTGTAAAAAAAAAAGACCCAAAAGTCCTTTTTAGGACTACTGTGTGTGGGGGCAGCAGTTTATTTTGTTTGGGGGGGCAGAGATTTTAAAAAAAACAAACGTCACATATTCCGTTCACTGTGCCTAGCCGCAGATTAGCAGCACATTCTGTTTAGTGTGCAAAGTTGCAGATTAGCAGCACATTCTGGTTAGTGTGCAAAGTTGCAGATTAGCAGCACATTCTTTTTAGTGTGCAAAGTTTCAGATTAGCAGCACATTCTGTTTAGTGTGCAAAGCTGCAGATTAGCAGCACATTCTGTTCAGTGTGCAAAGTTGCCGATTAGCAGCACATTCTGTTTAGTGTGCAAAGTTTCAGATTAGCAGAACATTCTGTTTAGTGTGCAAAGTGTAAAATATCAAAGTCACATATTCCATTCACTGTGTCTAACCGCAGATAAGAAGCACATTCTGTTTAGTGTGCAAAGTTGCATATTAGGAGAACACTCTGTTTACTGTGCAAAGTGTAAAATATCAAAGTCACATATTCCATTCACTGTGTCTAACCGCAGATAAGAAGCACATTCTGTTTAGTGTGCAAAGTTTCAGATTAGCAGAACATTCTGTTTAGTGTGCAAAGTGTAAAATATCAAAGTCACATATTCCATTCACTGTGTCTAACCGCAGATAAGAAGCACATTCTGTTTAGTGTGCAAAGTTTCAGATTAGCAGAACATTCTGTTTAGTGTGCAAAGTGTAAAATATCAAAGTCACATATTCCATTCACTGTGTCTAACCGCAGATAAGAAGCATATTCTGTTTAGTGTGCAAAGTTGCATATTAGGAGAACACTCTGTTTACTGTGCAAAGTGTAAAATATCAAAGTCACATATTCCATTCACTGTGTCTAACCGCAGATAAGAAGCACATTCTGTTTAGTGTGCAAAGTTGCATATTAGGAGAACATTCTGTTTACTGTGCAAAGTGTAAAATATCAAAGTCACATATTCCATTCACTGTGTCTAACCGCAGATAAGAAGCACATTCTGTTTAGTGTGCAAAGTTGCATATTAGGAGAACATTCTGTTTACTGTGCAAAGTGTAAAATATCAAAGTCACATATTCCATTCACTGTGTCTAACCGCAGATAAGAAGCACATTCTGTTTAGTGTGCAAAGTTGCATATTAGGAGAACATTCTGTTTACTGTGCAAAGTGTAAAATATCAAAGTCACATATTCCATTCACTGTGCCGAGCCGCAGATAAGCAGCACATTCTGTTTAGTGTGCAAAGTTGCATATTAGGAGAACATTCTGTTTACTGTGCAAAGTGTAAAATATCAAAGTCACATATTCCATTCACTGTGTCTAACCGCAGATAAGAAGCACATTCTGTTTAGTGTGCAAAGTTGCATATTAGGAGAACATTCTGTTTACTGTGCAAAGTGTAAAATATCAAAGTCACATATTCCATTCACTGTGTCTAACCGCAGACAAGAAGCACATTCTGTTTAGTGTGCAAAGTTGCATATTAGGAGAACATTCTGTTTACTGTGCAAAGTGTAAAATATCAAAGTCACATACTCCATTCACTGTGCCGAGCCGCAGATAAGCAGCACATACTGTTTAGTGTGCAAAGTTGCATATTAGGAGAACATTCTGTTTACTGTGCAAAGTGTAAAATATCAAAGTCACATATTCCATTCACTGTATCTAACCGCAGATAAGAAGCACATTCTGTTTAGTGTGCAAAGTTGCATATTACGAGAACATTCTGTTTACTGTGCAAAGTGTAAAATATCAAAGTCACATATTCCATTCACTGTGCCGAGCCGCAGATAAGCAGCACATTCTGTTTAGTGTGCAAAGTTGCATATTAGGAGAACATTCTGTTTACTGTGCAAAGTGTAAAATATCAAAGTCACATATTCCATTCACTGTGCCGAGCCGCAGATAAGCAGCACATTCTGTTTAGTGTGCAAAGTTGCATATTAGGAGAACATTCTGTTTACTGTGCAAAGTGTAAAATATCAAAGTCACATATTCCATTCACTGTGTCTAACCGCAGATAAGAAGCACATTCTGTTTAGTGTGCAAAGTTGCATATTAGGAGAACATTCTGTTTACTGTGCAAAGTGTAAAATATCAAAGTCACATATTCCATTCACTGTGTCTAACCGCAGATAAGAAGCACATTCTGTTTAGTGTGCAAAGTTGCAGATTTGCAGCACATATTCCGTGTAATATGAAGAAGGCGGGTAAAAAGGGACGGGAAAGTGGACGTGATCCTGATAGTTCAGGGCGCGGGTCAGGACGCGTAGAAACTGTGCCTGGTGCCAGAGCACAAGACAGAAAGACATCCACCATACCTAGCTTCATGTCTCAGTTTACAGGGCGTCGCAGGACATCACTCTCGAGGTCAGACCACTGCGAACAGGTGGTCGGTTGGATTTCAGCTGATACTGCTTCCAGTCGGTTAAGCACCACCCTGTCTTCCACCAAGTCCACTCTCAGTAGCCAAGAGTCTGGTCAACATAATCCTCACCCTGATCATCCTTCCTCCCACCATAGAGGGTCTGGTCAAAGAAGTGATCCCACACTGGGATATAGTGAGGAGCTCGTCTCATCACCAATCCTTAATTTGAACCTCTCTCCAAGCACGCTTACAGAGGAACAAGACATCTTGTGCCCTGATTCACAACCTCTAGAGGGTACCCAATCACAAGAAGATGACAGAGGTGAACGGCATTTAAGGTCAAAGGAAGTGGATGATGATGATGATGAGAAACAGTTGCCATCAAATCAACCACTTTTACTGTCTCAAGACCTTGATGAGGAGGATGATATACAGTTGTCAATGACTGAGTATGTGGTGGGATCAAGACATGAGGAGGATGATCAGAGTGAGGAAGTGGAGGAGGACTTGGTGGACGATGAGGTGACTGACCCCACCTGGGAAGGTGGAGAGCCGAGCGATGACAGCAGTCCTGAGGGTGAGCCATCTGCAGCACCGCAACAGGCTGGAAGAGGCAGTGGTGTGGCTAGAGAAAGAAGGCGGACCGCACCAAACCGGCCCGCAAATGTTCCACGGAGCACCCCCTTGCGTAAATCTCCCTTGCCAAGGGGTAGGTGTTCCGCAGTATGGCGTTTTTTTAAGGAAAGTGCGGACGACAAAAGAATTGTAGTTTGCAACCTGTGCCACACCAGAATGAGCCGAGGCATGAACACTAGAAACCTCACCACCACCAGCATGATCCGACACATGGCATCCAAGCACCGTAATAAGTGGGAGGAACGCCCGGATCGCCAATCTGTGTCTGCAGGCCACACCACTGCCTCCTCTTCCCCTGTTTTCGGTGCCGTCCAATCGCCTGTCGAAGGCGCAGGCCCGCATACCTCCCGCCCTGCACCTGTACCATCTGAAGCACCATCAGCGACCACATCCACTTCCCTGTCCCAGCGCAGCGTCCAAATGTCGTTACCCCAGGCATTTGAGCGCAAGCGAAAATACCCAGCCACCCACCCACAGGCCATAGCACTAACCTCACACCTTTCCAAATTACTGGCCATCGAAATGCTGCCATTTAGGCTTGTGGAGACTGAGTCCTTCCGCAGCCTGATGGCAGCAGCTGTCCCTCGGTACGCAGTCCCCAGCCGCCACTACTTTTCCCGGTGTGCCGTCCCCGCATTACACCACCATGTGTCCCGTAACATCACCCGTGCCCTGACCAACGCAGTTACTGGGAAGGTCCACTTAACGACTGACACATGGACAAGTGCTTGTGGCCAGGGACACTACATTTCCCTGACGGCACACTGGGTGAATGTCGTGGAGGCTGGGAGCGACTCGGACCCTGGGATGGCACGGGTGCTACCCACGCCGAGGATTGCGGGCCCTACCTCCATCAGGGTTTCCGCCAGCACCTACGTTATTGGCTCCTCCTCCTCCGTTTCCACCTCCGAATTCTCTGCGCGCAGCGCCACTCACCCATCAGCCGGTAGCTGGAAGCAGTGTAGCACTGCAGTGGGGAAGCGTCAACAGGCCGTGCTGAAGCTGATCTGCCTTGGGGACAAACAGCACACGGCCTCAGAGCTGTTGCGGGGTATTAGTCACCAGACCGAGCAATGGCTCTCGCCACTCAACCTGCAACCAGGCATGGTTATGTGTGATAATGGGCGTAACTTGGTGGCGGCTTTGGAGCTCGGCAAGCTCACACACGTACCATGCCTAGCGCATGTATTTAATTTAGTGGTTCAGCGATTTCTAAAAACCTACCCCAATTTGCATGATCTCTTGACCAAGGTGCGCCGCGTGTGTGCACATTTCCGTAAGTCATCTACAGCTTCAGCCGGCCTGTTGAAGCTGCAGCAGCGCTTACAATTGCCAGCTCACCGGCTGCTGTGTGACGTGAGCACGCGCTGGAACTCCACCTTCCACATGTTGGCCCGGCTTTGTGAGCAGCAGAGGGCAGTAGTGGAGTACCAGCTGTTACACGGTCGTCGCCTCTCCGTTCAACTTCCTCTAATCAGAAGTGAGGAGTGGGAATGGATGTCAGACCTCTGTCAGGTTTTACGCAATTTTGAGGAATCGACACAGATGGTGAGCGGCGATAACGCTATTATCAGTGTAACCATCCCACTTCTGTGTCTACTGAAACGCTCGCTGCTCACAATTAATACCGACGCTTTGCATGTGGAAGAGGTGGAAATGCGGGAGGAAGAGCTTACACAAGGTGATAGCCAGAGCACCCTCACTTCGTCTTCTCAGCGACAATTGGAGGAGGCGGAGGAGGAGGAGGAGGAGGAGGAAGACACGGTTGCCTCCGCTACAGAGGGTAGCCATGGAACTTTAGTTCCATCTCTTCAGCGTGGGTGGGCAGAAGAGGAGGAAGAGGATGAGGAGATTGAGAGTCATCCTCCTGGTGAGGACAGCGAAATCTTGCCTGTTGGTACTCTGGCACACATGGCTGACTTTATGTTAGGCTGCCTTTCCCGTGACCCACGCGTTACACGCAGTTTAGACAACACGGATTACTGGGTGTTCACCCTTCTGGACCCCCGCTACAAAGAGAATTTCTCATCTCTCATTCCTCCGGTGGAGAGGACAAGCAAAATGGTGCAATACCAGAAGGTTCTTGTTGAAAAATTGCTCCAAAATTTTCCATCTGACAACGCTGGCGGCAGAGTACGTGCTACCTTGGCCAACCGAGAAGGGGAGAAAAGGGGAGCACACAGCAGTTCCGACAAAGGCAGGGCAACACTCTCCAAGGCGTGGGACACTTTTATGACACCCCGCCAGCACCCTCACCCTGATGCGCAGCCTAGTGTCACAAGGAGGGAAAAGTTTTGGAAGATGGTGAAGGAATATGTAGCAGACCGTGTCAGCGTCCTCAATGATCCCTCTGTGCCTTACAACTACTGGGTGTCCAAGCTGGACACGTGGTATGAACTGGCACTCTACGCCTTGGAGGTGCTGGCCTGCCCTGCCGCCAGCGTTCTGTCTGAGCGGGTATTTAGTGCTGCTGGTGGCATCATAACAGATAAGCGTATCCGCCTTTCCACCGAAAATGCTGATAGGTTGACACTTATAAAAATGAACAAGGCCTGGATTTCCCCTGACTTCTCCACTCCACTGGAGGAAAGCCCCGGGGGAACATAAAGTGACTTTATATATGTTATTTACAATGATGGGAATACTCTGTATTCCCATTCACCCCTTCCACCCAAAAAACGGGTATATGGTTGACTCTCTTCCATATGCCCAGTGATATAATTTTTATATAGGGCCAGCTCACCAGCGGGCCCAGTGATATAATTTTTATATAGGGCCAGCTCACTAGCGGGCCCTGTGATATAATTTTTATATAGGGCCAGCTCACCAGCGGGCGCAGTTTGACAATTTTTGTATAGGTCAGCTCACCAGCGGGCCTTCTCATATAATGTTTTATTGGGTCAGCTCTCTAGCGGGCCCTCTCATATAATGTTTTATAGCGTCAGCTCACTAGCGGGCCTTAGCATATAATGTTTAGGATGGTCAGCTCCGCAGCAGACCCTCACCCATAATGTTTTGGATGGTCGGCTCAGCGCACGTTTCCCTCTTAATCATGGCCCCAGTTCAGAAAAATCGAGGAAATTTTTGGGAGAATTTGCCTTTGCGCACGTTTCCCTCTTAATCATGGCCTCAGTTCAGAAAAATCAAGGAAATTTTTGGGAGAATTTGCCTCTGCGCACGTTTCCCTCTTAATCATGGCCTCAGTTCAGAAAAATCGAGGAAATTTTTGGGAGAATTTGCCTCTGCGCACGTTTCCCTCTTAATCATGGCCCCAGTTCAGAAAAATCGAGGAAATTTTTGGAAGAATTTGCAGATGATATACAAGTAAATATACAGCAAATACTGTTTCGTAACAATTTTTCGCCTAAAGTCGTTTTTATCTTCCTTTTTGTGTGTTTTACGGTCAGTCTGTAAAAATGGCGTACTACGGGCGAAAGATCGTTCCCAGCAGCGACGTTGGAGTCCAAGATGCATCCAGACATCCTCCCTATGCTGTCCCTTAACCATTTCTGTGGTGTTTCCATCATTTTCTGCCCTTTTCCTATGGACCAGGCACCCTCCCCTCATCAGAGCAGGGGATGCCTGGTGTAATGCTCGAGTCCTCCCATTGACTTCAATGGGGCTCGGGTGCTCGGCCGAGCACTCGAGCCTCCGGGGGCGCTCGGTCAGAGCACCCGAACACCCGAGCATTGGTGTGCTCGATCATCACTAGTCATGAGTTTGATCAAGAGTAGGATTCTTGTCTGTTAAATATTTACATGTGAGTGTATGTAGATAAATCAACCTTTTTTTTTTTTTTTTTTTTTTTTTTTTTTATATAAATTGTTTGGTTCTGTGCAATGTAACTGTTTGGCCGTTTCTTGTTCTACCTTTTAAAATTAAGGAGTCATCCTTAATTCTCACAATTGCTAAATTGCATTCTAATATGGATAGGTTATCTGTATTCTTGGGTACTTCTAAGTTACAAGTAAATTATCAACTTGTTCTTGTATTTATTGCTGTGGGTAGTTAAGGAAAAGTTTATTGAGTTTACCTCATTATAGAACGAGTGTTTCTTTGATAAGTGTAGCTGACAGTCAAGAGTTGGTCAGGCAGTCAAGTTTGTTCTTTTGAAATCGTTACTTTTCAGGTAAGAATACCTCTCTCTCTCTCTTTGTGTGTATATATATATATATATATATATATATATATATATATATATATATATAGTTCAGTGCAACTGTTTGGTTGTTTTGTGTTGTACTTTCTAAGGGATAGTAATATTTAAAATGTAAAAAAAATACATACTGTAGAATTTACGCTCCTGAGTAAAATAAGGATACTCCCACTGCACAATTCAGTCCAGTTCTTCGCAGACAATCCCTGATGTTCTGCATTTCTCATTCTATAGCAGATTTGCCCACTACACTGCTGGCAGAACCCATTCCTACCTACATATCGAAACCCGTATAGGTGGTTTACATGGTCTTAGCCCCATTTCCTTGCATGCCAACCCTGCTGTTAGGAGCTGGTTGCCATTTCTGCATTTCCTCAAACCAAACAGTCTAGCCCGCTACTCTGTTGGCAGAACCCATTCCTGTGTATCTACTGCTAACCTGTAGTCATGCCTTATTCTGTATGCTGATATATAGGAAGTCTTGCACCTCCATCTTTGTTCAGCACCTTGGGCCTAGTTCCAGTCCTCTCAACTATCACATAGTTATTCTTCAAACGTTCTGCAGTAGAGGTCCTATTTCCACCAAGGTCTGGATCACTTCTGGTACACTAGGCTTCCCATCCAGGTCAGGGCCCCAGCTCAACTGAGGCTGGACATCTTTCTTCGCGGACAGCACCTTTACCCAGCTTAGGCTGCAGCAAGTGATTCCTGGTGACCGACTGCGAATCTGAGCATTGCTTTCTAATTACCGATCTAAAGCCTCTTGTGATCCAGGCCTTGAAGCATGACAAGCTGTCCATAGGATGGTGCAGCAACAGAGCCACTGTACAATTTCAGGCCATAGAGATATTACACCTAAAAATTCATTTTTGAGCTTAAGTAACTTTTGAATAAATACCTCTCAGGTGGGTAAATCCTACAATACATATTTTTTACATCTTTTGTGTTACTGTACCTTTAAAAGTTTTGTTTATATGACAAAATTGCTAAATTGCATTCTAATATTGATTGGATATATGTGTTTTTGGCTACTTCTAAAATACAAATTCAAAAGCCCCTTTGTCTCAGAGGGCAGTTAGTAGAAAGACAGTGAGCTTTAGTAGGGTGAAGAAGGTGGATCAGTGACTTGTCCCTCAGGCTGTGCCTTTGTACAACTCCTTTACTGCCCTTGCTGAGCAAAACAGTGGTATTTTGAGATAGCCTTTGGTAAGTCTCTGTGGTATGTCAGGATGTTGTTTGTATTTCTGTGGAGAGAGGAAAAAGTTGTTTATTGGACACTCTATAGTCAGTTACTGACTTGACCAATAATTAACCCGTTAAGGACCCCATGACAGTCCAGGACCGTCATGGGTAGATTCAGCTTAAGGACCCATGACGGTCCTGGACCGTCATGGGTTGAACTCTCCCATCACCGCCACACGGAGCAATAGGAGAGCGCAGGCTGGCTGTAACTAAGTGATCCGGTACCGGGTCACTTAGTTACAGCCACTAGCACATTGTTGCAACATGTGATTCGCTTGATTAGCGAATCACGTGTTGCAAAAGCAGACTGACAGGGACAGTATTTACAAATACTGTCCCTGTCACATCTCTCTGCCTCACGCCATCTTAGACACTTCTGAGGTGGAGAGAGACATCTGCTGTGCTGTGTTCCAGAGCCGCTCCAGTGTTCCTGTGTGAAAAAAAGTAAACACAAATTAAGCCTTAAGCTGCAGTGATCAATACAGTTCTCCCAATCTGATCACTCTAGTAGTGATCAGTTTGCTGCAGATCAGCGTTTGCTGATCTGTGGTGCATCCCCCATGTATTTTTTAAAAATGTTTTTACATTTTTTTTTTATTTTTTTTTTTAAATACAATTTGATTATTTAGTTTATTTTAGGTAGTTTAGGTAGGTAGTTAGGTAGGTTTAGTTTACGTGTGTTAGGGAAAGGTTTAGGGTTAGATTTAGGTTTAGGAGTAAAGTAGGAAAAAAAACACAAAAAAATATAATAATTATAGTTTACATAGGTAGTTGACTTGGGTTAGGTAGGTTCAGGGTATACATGGGTTAGGGTAAGGTTTAGAGTTAGATTTAGGTTTAGGAGTAACGTAGGAAAAGAAAAAAAAAGTTTATTTTGTTTAAAAATTGATTTTATACTGTAATCTAGTTTAGATAGGTAGTTGGGTTGGGTAGGTTCAAGGAATACGTGTGTTAGGGTAAGGCTTAGGGTTAGATTTAGGTTTAGGAGTAGCGTAGGAAAAAAAAGTTTATTTTGTTTAAAAAAGTATTTTATATTATAAGCTAGTTTAGATAGGTAGTTGGGTTGAGTAGGTTCAAGGAATATGTGTGTTGGGGTAAGGCTTAGGGATAGATTTAGGTTTAGGAGTAGCATAGGGAAAAAAAAATACAAAATAGAAGTTAGTAATTTATTTAGTTTAGAGTAGGTGTGTATAATGCAGCGGAGGTACACTTTAGGAGAGGCATATTCCTTTATGGCATCTGACTCAGAAGCCACTGCGTCAGACTTCGACATCACTCAGTTTTCTGAGAGTGAGAGCAGCTCTAGTGATGATGCAGGGTCTTCTGTCAAAAAAAGACGCAGTGCTCCAAGAGCTGCCCCAGCAACTGCCCCAAGAGCTGCCCAAAGACCTTCCCAAAGAGCTGCCCCAAGACCTGCCACAAGTACTGCCCCAAGACCTGCCACAAGTACTGCCCCAAGACCTGCCACTCTTGCTGATGAATGGGTATCATCAGCCAATTTATGCCAAAAATTCCTGAATTCACAGGCAACCCAGGTGGATGTGGCAGGATTTAACCATGTTCAGTTTTTTTGTTTATTTTTTGGGGAAGAAACTTTGGGTAAAATCGTGTCTCAAACCACTTACGTCAAGTTTACGAGGGATTGGTGGAAAAATAGCTGCATAAAAAATTTGAAAAAATACATAAAATGAAAGCCTGAGGTGTCTACGTTCCAAAAATATACACTTTTGGGGGGAAATATTGAAGTGGGGTACTGGTACACAGCCTCAAATGAGACATGGCATCAATGACGCAATCTGTGAAAATTCAAAGTGTGAAACTGGAAAAGCGCATGTTCCAATTTGGGCACCGTAGCTCCCCCAAACCTTGAGACATCTATGCATATGGGGTATTGCCGTACTCAGAAGAAGGAGATGAACACTAAACAATGCATTTTTAAAAATCTTCACCTATCATGTGCTTGAAATTCACATCAACATTGAAGTCAAAGTGTGAAAAATGCAGATTTTTTTATTTACATCACGTTTTATGAGGGATTGGTGGTAAAATGGCTGCGTAAAAAAATTGAAAACAAACATAAAATGAAAGCCTGGGATGTCTGCTTTCCAAAAATATACACTTAGGTTGAAATATTAAAGTGGGGCACTGATACATAAAGTTGCCACCCAGCCGGTATTTTACCGGCAGGCCAGTAAAAAATTGGCTTCGGTCCAATGTTAAGTCTATGGAGAGAATGCCATGGCCGGTATTTTTTTAAAGAAAAGATGACAACCCTACTGATACACAGCTCCAAATGAGACATGGCACCAGTGACGCAAGCTGTGAAAATTCAAAGTGTGAAACTGGAAACGAGCATGTTCCAATTTGGGCCTGGTAGCTCCCACAAACCTTGAGAAACCTATGCATATGGGGTATTGCCGTATTCAGAAGAAGGAGCTGAACACTAATCAATGCATTCTTTTAAAATTTCAACTATCCTATGATTGATATCAACAGTAATATTGAAATGTAAGTGTGAAAACTGCAAAAAAAAAATATTATCACAATTTTCAAAAATATTTCTGGAAAAATAGCTGCATAAAAAACTCCAAAATTCCCCTGATTATTTACCTTATGTTGTCTAGTTTTCAGAAGCATATACCTTTGTGGGACATTTTTGGTTCTGGCTTGTCAACTAAGCTATGATGCTCACATGCCAATTGTTGAAAAATTACAGGCTGGAAATAATGGTGTCCATCTTGTAATATTTACCTTGTAAATGTAAGAAAGGGATTGAAATACTAGGCATCTGGGGTAATTTTATATTCAGGAGAAGCAAATGAATATATTAAGGGGTATTTTTTGTAATGAACTAATGGTATGCAAATCCTGACAGGAAAATATAAGCAAAATGTTGTTTTTTATTTTTTTGCTATTTTTTCCTATTTTAATCAAATTAAACGATGAAGTATTCATATAACTGTGGTATTAAAAGAAAGCCCTACCTGTGCTTAAAAAAACAGTATATAATTTGTGTGGGTGTACAAAAGGAATTAAAGAGAAAATATGGTTGAACAACGACAGTCAAAAAAGTCAAAATTGTTCCCATCCTTAAGTGAAATCCACCTCAGATTTTCCCCGGTCCTTAAAGGGTTAAAGAACAACTTAAGTTAATTGTCTTCCTGGAGTTGTTGTTCTGAGGGATAGAAGGTGTATTATAAGGATTCCTATGGAAGCACAACAAACAATGCTGGGTGTACAGTAGGGTGCAGTGGGGTGCATCCCAACTTTATATCCCTTCTCACCTCCCTGTTTAACCTTTTGAGTACCAGAGGGGTACGCAACGTATTGCAAAGCAATGGGTTGTGTACCCCTCTGGCACTCAAAGGGTTAAAAATAAAATCCATCCCTCCCCTTCAAGAGGCTCTGGAAGAGGAAGAACTTTTTTTCTTTGCACACATGAAGTAGCAGATCAGAGCACAGTGCATTGAATTAACAGAAATGACCAGTAGACCTCACTGAGGAAACCTATGTATACTACCATAGTATCTGCTAGGGACTAAGAGAAACCAAATAGGGCTGAGAGATAATCAATACTACCCCATTGAGGGCTACTGAGCATGTCTGCTTATGTAATGTGCTGTGCTCTGATTGGCTACTTCATATGAGCAAAGAGGGGAAAAGAAGATGCAATTGGGGATGAGTGTCAATCATCCTCCAAATGCACATTTAACAGTACAGGAGACACCAACAGTTTGCATAGACAGAAAGCCATATGGGCCGTATGTTCAAAAAAAAAGTGGAGGAATTCTGTGGCAAGCCATTTTCACTATAGGGGAGAACTAAAAATTCCCAAACTTCCCATTTATTTAAATAGGGATTTTAACCCCTTGCATGCTAGAGAGGTCTCCAACACATTGCTTCGCAATGCCTTGGAGACCTCGTTAGCATTCAAGGGTTTAAAATCCCCAAATAACTCAATGTGAATTTTTAGTTCCCCTATAGTGCAAATGGTTTGCCCCAGAACTCCTCCACTTATTTTTTTGAACGTACGGCTTATAGAGTGATGGAGCAAAGCGCTTCCTGCTCTACATTCGATTTCACCTTCCTGCTGGAGAAACCATGACAGTGGCTTAGCTATAAAGAGCTGATTTTTTGCAGTGAGTAGGCTTCCTAGTACCACCACCTGCACCTTCTCCTGCTCCCATACACACAAGGACAAGGGTACAACTCCCTGTTAGATGGGGATGCAGTTGATAGAAACCCAGCCAGGAAGTCCGCCAGAAGCTTGCAAAAAAGACATGCCCTGCTACAGTGCTGGGCTTTGTTACCTTGCTCAAAGGAGCAGTAAACTTTAAAAATAACTTTATAAATTTGAGTTGTCTAAATGAGTGTATGTTTATTGAAGTGTGCTTTTTGTGAGAAATCATTTTGGATTAATTTTTGTTGTAAAATTGGATGTGATTAATCGGTAGCTCCATCTAGTGGCATATTGTAGGTTAGGGAACTAATGTTGTTGACTTGGCCAGAGTGGGAAAAAGGGTCAAAATAGCGCACCTGGAAGGGAACAAGCATGTTATTATGTGCCAGAGCAGTAGGTAATTAGATTTACCTCAGCAAAGCCACAGACAACTGTGTTTTGCCTGTCGTGTGATTGTTGGTAGAACAGTGGTTCTCACCCTGTGCCCTCAGTGGCTACTGACAGGCCAGGATTTGATGATTTCCTTGTTAGAGCACAGGTGAGTTAATCAATGCGAATGATCCTCTGATCAACACACCTGTGCTCTAACAGGGAAATTCCTAAGTCCTGGCCTGTTAGTGGACACTGAGGGTATGGGCTGAGAACTTCTATGGTAGAGTGAGGGAAGCAGTACAGCATAAAGAAAAAGGTTTGTATGAATGAGTGTGATATGAACATATAGGAATGGGGTTATGAAACTGGATTTCATATTAACCCCTTAAGGACCACGTGACGCTCTATGACCGTCAAGCGGTTTTTGCCCTAAGGACCGGTGACGGTCCTGGAACATACAGCTGTAAGTAAGGAGCGGTGTAAGTAAAAACAGGGTCTGAAATTGACCACTCCAAGACTGGAGTGGTCTCTCTCAGACCCCTACTCGGCACGCCGGTACACATTACCAGTTACATGTACCTGTGCTAGGGTTGCCACCTTTTCTTAAAAAAAATACCGGCCATGGCATTCCCTCCATAGACTTAACATTGGACAGAAGCCATTTTTTTACCGGCCTGCCGGTCCTTAAGGGGGTATAGAGAAAAAAACAGGGGTTTTGCTGCATAAAGTAAAAACTGAGGAGATAGTGGGTATGTGTATGCCAGTAAAAGGAATTCTGGCACATTGCAAGTGCAGACAATTCAAAGTTATATGTAAGGCAGGCCAAAAGTGTTCCTAGTACATGAGTAGATATTAATTTGTAAAAGCTGGGAGTGCACACAGTTTATTTATTTGAGGAAGAAAAATCCAGATACTTTAGAACAGTTAGATATTTACACTAGCCAGTCTGACACATTGTGAAATGGTTGAATCATGGCAGGTCCCAAAGATAGATGCAGTAGCAGATGCTACGATGAGTATAATGCTTATGATGAGGAGTTGGATATACCACACTGCAATCCCATACATGGATTATTAAAATAAATGCTTTAACCACCAGTGTGCCAAGCCCTAACTCCAAACTGATGGTCACTGCATAAACCGTTATTACCGGCATGCAGTGGCCACAAGAAGAATCCCAAAAGAAGAAAAAAAATAGTGTAAGCCTTGTTTGGGGGGGCATCAGGACTCTCCTGATGGACCCCCAGTTATATATCTCCCAACCGATCACGCTGGGAGATGAATAATAATGGCATTGGTGAGCAGCAGACCCCCTTCCTTCCTGCCTACCTGGTAGTTAGGGTATGAGTTAGCAGGATCAGGAAAAACCTCCTCATGTCACCAGTGCCATGAACACCGGTGACGTAAAAAGTCTTTCCCTGAACTCGCCTACTCCTACCAGCTGAGTTAAGAGAAAAGCAGGAGAGCATGTTGCATTCCTGCATTACCAATATTGATCTCCCATCACAATCGGCTGGGTGATCAATACCTGGGGGGTATAAGGAGGGGTCCTGATACAAAACTAATGTTATCCTATAAATCCTTTGCATGCAACAGGGAGAAACAGCTCTAGTCACCTTTGTTGCACACACAGGACAGTTGGTGTGGATGCCAATTTTTCCAATTTAGACATGCTTTTAAGTATCAGGAGGGGTTCTGATGCCCTCTCATCCTGCTATAAATACAACAAACATGTCTGGAAAATATCACCCATGTGTGTCCCGGGAAGGGGGGGGGGTGCACACACAAATGTATTGCTTAGGATTGCATTGTTCTCCCCTGTGGCATGCAAGAGATTATATTGGAATGCATATTTATTTATTTTATATTTAGATCTCATTGAGAGACCTTAGGAGGGGTCCTGAGGGCCCCCAATGAGATATAACTAAAAAATACCTCATCCTATATAATAATTAGCTAGGATGTTTGTCAGAAGCCGTCATGTGCAGTAGAGACTGCCCAAATGCACAGAATGCTGGGAGCAAGGAATGCTGAGAGGTGTAGGAATGCTGGGAATTCTGTGCTGGGAGCATTCTGTGCTTTCAGGCAGTCTCTACAGTGCATGACTGCGTCGGCAGCAGGACGCAGAGCAGGACCGGCCTCTTAACATCACTTGGACCTTGGCCCATGTACACGGGCTTTTACACTAGTAAAAAAATAAATGAATATAACAAACCCTGTGCATTGCTTTGCAATGCACTAGACACCCCTCTGGCACACAAAATATTATTTTATTTTTAAGACATATATTGACCTTCCATGTGTTTAGAAAATGTGTGTTAGGGGCTTTGTGGTTCCTACATTTTCATGAATAATTTTATTTTCCAATAAATTATGATGAAAGCATAGTAATGCAGGTAATGTAGTTATGAGGGCTCTGGAGATCAAAGATCCTAATCAATATCATCTCCATAGCTCCGCCAACATCATACACTTACCTGGAGTTTACTGTAGTAAATGTTAATAATCATGTTGCTAGTAATAGTAAGCCAAAGAAATACTATAAAATCTCACGTATAATACTCACAATTTTCCCATTATGTGAAGTGGAGGGGGGGTATTATTACGCAAGAGGAAAATATATATCATGTATGCTCCCCTCCTCCCTCCACTTTAATAAGCTCCCATCTTCCCCTCCCTCTACTCATGCCATCAGGAGGCATCTGGGACATCTGCGCAGTGGGTGACATGCTTCCATTTGCAGGCCGCTTCCCACATCCACCTGTGAGTTACTGTGCCTATTCAAGATAATTTTAGTGCCCTTTGAGGACCTGGAGGTCCTAGCAGGGCACTACTGTAGTTTCAGTATGCAGAGGTCTATGCATGAGATCTATGCTAGTGCCCTGTGAGGATCTTCAGGTCTTTAAACTGCACTACCATTATCTTAAATTAACATAGGTCCTCACAGATGGATGTGAGAAGCAGGCAGCAATTGCAAGCATGTTCCCTCTGCACAGATTTCCCAGATGCCTCCAGGGGGTGTGATTAGAGGGAGGGAAGGTGGAAGCATATTGAAGTGGGTGGAACAAGGAAAGTAGACAATTTTTTTTGTGGGTAGAGTGAAGGAAAACAAGGGTGCGTATTAGACACAGGCACTTTTGTTTTTCC